>JASDQU010102448.1:0-52105 GCA_032191745.1 Picea mariana
AGGAATAGTGAAGGGAAAGGTGGATGAAAATACGACATTTCTGAGTCCCAACAAGTTCCACAGAGGAGTCTAAAATATATAGGGCCGATCCCACTTGGGATTTTTTTGTGGATGCGGTAAAGGAACAATATTACCCTATTGGCAATTATGAGGACCAATACATGAGATGGACCACACTGCGGCATGAGAGGGGCCAAGCAGTTTCAAAGTTGACCAATACCTTCCATACCTTGTGCACCAAGATGGGTATGAAAGACTCCAAACAAAATTTGGTTCTGAAATATCTTGGGGCTCTACACAGATACATCCAAACTGAAATGGATTTTCTAGACATCTCATCACTCGGTGCTACCTATCGATATGCTATTCAAAACGAGCAGAAATTTGAGCATCAGAACAAACGAGATTTTGGTTATGCAAATATGCAACAAAACGATTATGAAAAAGACATCCCTCACAAACAGTCTCTCGAAAACCAGTCCAATCCACATGAAAAAAAGTGTCACGGAAAGACAAAGAAGGACACCAGAAAATGGTCTGATTTTGACAAAAGCCTCTGGCACAACTCTGATGAATGTTGCTCAAAACAGTTATTGGTGGTAGAGATCAAAGAAAAGGATCTGATCCTTTATTCAGAATCTGATTCTGAAAATACTGGTAAAGGATAGATCATTGACGCAAACCCCACTGCTATTGTCACGACCACAACAATTCAACCAGAAGAACCAACAGATCCTGAAGAGGGGGACTGCCTTTTTCATCCATAGATATGGGTGAAGGGGACCCCGCTGCATTTTATTGTTGATACCAGAAGCCAGAAGAACCTCATCTCAGCAGAGGTCATCAAATAGTTGGGATTGTTGACAACACCACACCCGCAGCCATACAACATCGGGCGGCTTTGCCAAGGATGAGATCTTCGTGTCAGCCAGCAATGTCAATTTTCATATGGCATCCAAACCTTCAAGAATGAGGTATTATGTGATGTTTCTCCACTAGATGTATGTGATGTTCTCTTGGGCCAACCATATATGTGGAAGCACCATGTTGTTTATCAGTCTCGACCCCGTAGTGTCATTGTTTCTCTGGGGGGCCATATCTACAAAATACCAGAGGTAGTTCTAACTACTGTTCCACCCAAAAAGTGCCACAAGGTAGTATCTCATATTACAAAATTCAGCTTCTTCACAATCTGTCCAAAAGGGGAACAGAAGGACACTGCAACCACTACAGCTTTGCCCCAAKCACCTTTTATCCAACAGARGCAGGTTGGCAACGTTGTATCAAAGTGCAAAGATTCCTTCTGCACACCRCTCTCTCATGTATCCCAAATTTTTGAACAAACTCAGCCTCAACAGGTTCGTGACAGACTTCCACAAACTGAGCAGCACAACGACCCCAGCAAGGCAAGTAGCTCACCAAGATGTAGATTCAACAAAYGCATTTYCCTCTCCCCTAGGAACTCAACGCAATGGAGACCAATGCTTCATAAGGAGGGAGGATTGATCCAGGTGGATATAGGTGGCCACCCAACTTTTTTGACTGGCTCAAAACATTTTTCTGGCAAATTTGGCAATTTACTATTTTTAGCAGTTTTTAACTTTCGGGGCCATTTTGAGGGCCCAAATGAAGGTTTTTAGAGATTGAGGTTCCCAATGAGAGATAAAGGTATGATTCATCCCTCTAAATGAATCTCCTCGACCATACCTTTCCAATGAGCTATCATACGCCTAAAACGGAGATCGTATGCAAAAGTTACAACCCTGGGAAGTTGATGTACTAACTTACCCAAATGGGGCCCATATGACTTTTGGCGCTTCATCTCCTAGCGTTAGGTTTTTGGATGTATAGGACTTTTGGCATTCCTGTTTATTGTAAAAATGCCTTAAGAGCCTCATTTTAATCATCTTCTTATGAATGTGAATAGCCGTCACATCTCTTCTCAGAGATAAGCTGCCACCATTCTATCGAGTCTTTCACTCTGTATTTTACAGTCTCTATAAATTTATTTCATTAATAGAGATCGTGTATTATTGTATATATGTGTTTATGGTTGCATCTCTAATATATTTTTCTTATATTATTGAATCTCTGTGATATCTCTGTGCATTTCTTTATTATACCTCCGATCTCATTTCATGCTGAGAATAATCTAGATCAGTGGTATCAGAGCAGGCTGATCTTGGTCATTTTTTCTAGTGTATGTCTCCGACGAGGTCTGAGTATAGCAAGTTGGGTCTCGAGCTTGTCTCTCTTGAGGAAAATTTCTCTCACACACCCAAGAAACCCTCAATGGCAGAAGAAAAGAAAAATGACGGAGCAAACGATCCTATCAGTTTGTTGCTTGAGCAAGCTCTCACGCGACAGAGGGATGAAATGATGGATAATTTTTTCCACATCCTTCAATGACTGTCGATAGCAACAGGCACATGTTCATCAAGCAACCACTTTGGAGGCACCTCACCTTTCAAGGTACAAGTTAATTTTGATATTCCTGTATTTGAAGGACAGATAGATGCAGAAGCCCTAGACAAATGGTTAAATCTACTAGAAGGTTATTTCTTTGTTCACAAATTTTCCAACAAAGAAGAGATCACATTCGCACTCCTTAAAGATCTCCCCCATGTCAAACATTGGTGGGAAACTTATTGGGAGTAGAGTTCCATAGAGGAGTCTGAAATATATGGGACCGATCCCACTTCAGATTTTTTTGTGGATGCAGTAAACGAATAATATTACTCTATTGGCAATTATCAGGACCGGTACATGAGATGGACCACACTGCAGCAAGAGAGGGTCCAACCAGTTCTGGAGTTCACGAATACCTTCTATACCTTGCGCACCAAGCTAGGTATCAAAGACTCCGAACGACATTTGGTTCTGAAATATCATGGAGCTCTACATAGATACATCCAAATTGAAATGGATTTTCTGGAGATCTCATCACTCGGTGTTGCCTATCGATATGTTTTTAAAATCGAGTAGAAATTTAAGGACCAGAAAAAACAGGATTTTGGTTCTGCAAATCGGCAACAACCAAAGTATGACATAGATGTCCCTAACAAATAGTCTCCTGAAAACCAGTCCAAGCCACATGACAAGAAGGGTCACGGGAAGACAAAGAAGGACACCAGAAAATGGTGCGATTTCCACAAAAGCTCCTCACACAACACCGATGAATGTCGCTCAAAACATTCATTTGTGGCTGAGATCAAAGACAAGGAGTCGAGCCCTGATTCATAATCTGATTCTGAAAATACTGGTAAAGGACAGATCATTGACGCAGAGCCCACTGCTATTGTCGCGACCATAACAATTCAACCAAAAGAACCAACAGATCCTGAAGAGGGGGAGTGCCTTTTTCATTCACATATGTGGGTGAAGGGGACCCCGCCGCATTTTATTGTTGATAATGGAAGCCAGAAGAACCTCATCTCAGCAGAGGTTGTCAAACAGTTGGGATTGTCGACAAAATCACACCCGCAACCGTACAACATCTGGTTGCTTTGTCAAGGACAAGATCTTCATGTCAGCCAGCAATGTCGATTTTCATATGCAATCCAACCCTTCAAGGGTGAGGTATTATGTGATGTTTCCCCACTAGATTTCTGTAATGTTCTCTTGGGCCAACCATATATGTGGAAGAGCCACGCTATTTATGAGTCTCAGCACCGTAGTGTCATTGTTTCTCTAGGGGGTCATCTCTAGAGAATGCTAGAGGTAATTTAGACTACTGTTCCACCTAAAAAGTTCCGCAAGGTGGTATCTCATACTGCAAAATTTAGCTTCTTCACAATCTGTTCAAAAGGGGAACAGAAGGACAGTGCAACCACTACATCTTCGCCCCAAGCACATTCTATCCAAAAGAAGAAGGTCAACAAGGTTGCAACAAAGCACAAAGATTACTTCTACACACTATCCTCTCATGTATCCTAACTTGTTGAACAACCTCAACCTCAACAGGTTCATGACAGACTTCCACAAACTGAGCAGCGCGATGTCTCCAGCAAGGCAAGCAGCTCACCAAGATGCAGATTCAGCAAACGCTTTTCCCTCTCCCCCGGGAACTCAGCGCAATGGAGACCATTTCTTCCTAATGAAGGAGGATTGATCTAGGTGGATATTGGTGGCCACCCACCTTTTTCGACTGGCTCAAAACAGTTTTCTAGCAAATTTGACAATTTACTATTTTTAGCAGTTTTTAACTTTCGGGGCCATTTTGAGGGCCCAAATGAAGATTTTTCAAGATATAAGTTCTCAATGATAGCCTAAGTCATGATTGATTGCTCAAAATGAATATCCTCGACGATACCTTTCCAACAAGCTATCATAGGCCTAAAACGGAGATCGTATGCAAAACTTACGACCCTGGAAAATTGATGTACTAACTTACCCAAACGGGGCCCACATGACTTTTGGCGCTTCATCTCCTAGGGTTAGATTTTTGGATGTCTAGGAATTTTGTAATTCTTGTTTATTGTAAAAAGGCCTTCAGAGCCTCATCATAAAAATCTTCTTGCGAATGTGAGTAGCCGTCACATCTCTTCTTAGAGATAAGCTGCCACCATTCTATCGAGTCTTTCACTCTGTATTTTACAGTCTCTGTACATTTATTTCATTAATATAAATCATGTATTACTGTATATATGTGTTTATGGTTGCATCTTTGATATATTTCTATTATATTATTGAATCTCTGCGATATCTCTATGTGTTTCTTTATTATATCTCCTATCTCATTTAGTGCCGAAAATAATCCAGATCAGTGGTATCAGAGCAGGTATTCTTGGTCGTTTTTTTTAGTGCATGTTCTCGACGAGGTATAGGTATAGCAAGTTGGGTCTCAAGCTTGTCTCTCTTGATGACAATCTCTCTCACACACCCAAGAAACCCTCAATGCCAGAAGAAAATAAAAATGATGGAGCAGACGATCCTATCAGTCTGTTGCTTGAGCAAGATTTCATGCGACAGCGGGATGAAATGATGGATAATTTTTCCCACATCCTTCAACAACTTCTGATAACAACAGGCACATCTTCATAAAGCGACCAATTTGGAGGCACCTCGCCTTTCAAGGTAGAAGTTAATTTTGATACTCCTGTATTTGAAGGACAGATAGACGCAGAAGCCCTAGACAAATGGTTAAATCTGATAGAACGTTATTTTTCTGTTCACAAATTTTTCGACAAACAAAAGATCACCTTTGCACTCCTTAAATATCTCCCCCATGTCAAACATTGATGGAAAACTTATTGGGAGCAGAGTTCCACAGAGGAATCTGAAATATATGGGGCCAATCCCACTTGGATTTTTTTTGTGGATGCAGTAAAGGAACAATATTACCCTATTGGAAACTATGAGTACCAGTACATGAGATGGACCACACTGCGGCAAGAGAGGGGCCATGCAGTTCCAGAGTTGACCAATACCTTCCATACCTTGCGCACCAAGACGGGTATCAAAGACTCCGAATGACATTTGGTTCTGAAATACCATCGAGCTCTACACAGATAGATCCAAACTTAAATGGATTTTCTATACATCTCATCACTCAGTGCTGCCTATTGATATGTTGTTAAAATCAAGCAGAAATTTAAGCACCAGAACAAATGGGATTTTGGTTCTGCAAATCCGCAACAACCAAAGTATGAAAAATACGTTCCTAGCAAACAGTCTCCTGAAAACTAGTCCAAACCACATGAAAAGAAGGGTCATGGGAAAAAAAAGGACACCGAAAAATGGTGTGATTTCTACAAAATCCCCTGGCACAACACCGATAAATGTCGCTTAAAATATTCATTGGTGGCCGAGATCAAAGACAAGGAGATGAACCCTGATTCAGAATCTGATTCTGAAAATAATGGTAAAGGACACATCATTGACACAGACCCCACTGTTATTTTCGTGAAGGCAGCAATTCAAACAGAAGAACCAACAGATCCTGAAGAGGGGGAGCGCCTTTTTCATTCACAGATGTGGGTGAAAGGGACTCCGCTGCATTTTATTGTTGATAGCGGAAGCCAGAAGAAGCTCATCTTAGCGAAGGTCATCAAACATTTGGGATTGTCGACAACACCACACCCGCAACCATACAACATCGGGTGGCTTTGCCAAGGACGAGATCTTCATGTCAGCCAGTAATGTTGATTGCCATATGGCATCCAACCCTTCAAGGATGAAGTATTATGTGATGTTGCCCCACTAGATGTCTATGATGTTCTCTTGGGCCAACCATATATGTGGAAGTGCCACATTGTTTAGGAGTCTTGACCCCATAGTGTCATTGTTTCTCTGGGGGGTCATCTCTACATAATACCAGAGGTATTTCTGACTATTGTTCCACCTAAGAAGTTCCACAAGGTGGTATTTCATACTACAAAATTCAGATTCTTCACAATCTGTTCAAAATAGGAGCAGAAGGACACTGCAACCACTACAGCTTCGCCCCAAGCACCTTTTATCCAACAGAAGCAGGTCAACAAGGTTGCAGCAAAAAGCAAAGATTCCTTTTGCACACCATCCTCTCATGTAGCCTAACTTGTTGAACAGCCTCAACCTCAATAGGTTCATGACAAACTTCCACAAACTGAGCAGCACGACATCTCCAACAAGGCAAGTAGCTCACTAAGATGCAGATTCAGCAAATGTTTTTCCCTCTCCCCCTGGAACTCAACGCAATGGAGATCATTTCTTCCTAATATGGTAGGATTGATCTAGGTGGATATCGGTGGCCACCCACCTTTTTCGACTGGTTCAAAACAATTTTCTGGCAAATTTGACAATTTACTATTTTTAGCAGTTTTTAACTTTCGGGGCCATTTTGAGGGCCCAAATGAAGGTTTTTCAAGATTGAGGTTCTCAATTATAGCCAAAGGCATGATTTATCCCTCAAAATGAATCTCCTCGATGATACCTTTCCAGTGAGCTATAATACGACTAAAACAGAGATCGTATGAAAAAGTTACGACCCCGGGAAGTTGATGTACTAACTTACCCAAACGAGGCCCACATGAATTTTGGCGCTTCATCTCTTAGGGTTAGGTTTTTGGATGTATAGGACTTTTGGAATTCCTATTTATTGTAAAAGGGCCTTTAGAGACTCATTGTAATCATCTTCTTGTGAATGTGAGTAGCCGTCACATCTCTTCTCAGAGATAAGCTGCCACCATTCTATCAAGTCTTTCACTCTGTATTTTACAGTCTCTGTACAATTATTTCATTAATAGAAATCTTGTATTATTGTATATATGTGTTTATGGTTGCATATCTGATATATTTCTATTATATTATTGAATCTCTATGATATCTTTGTGCATTTCTTTATTATATCTCCGATGTCATTTTGTGCCGAAAATAATCTGGATCAGTTGTATCAGAGCAGGCTGTTCTTGGTTGTTTTTTTCAGTGCATGTCCCCGATGGTGTCTGAGTATAGCAAGTTGGATCTTGATCTTGTCTCTCTTGAGGAAAATCTTTCTCGCACACCCAAGAAACCCTCAATGGCGGAAGAAAATAAAAACGACGGAGCAGACGATCCTATCAGTCTATTGCTTGAGCAAGCTCTCACGCGACAGAGGGACGAAATGATGGAGAATTTTTCCCACATCCTTCAATGGATGTCGATAGCAATAGGCGCATCTTCATCAAGTGACCAGTTTGGAGGCACCTCTCCTTTCAAGGTACAAGTTAATTTTGATATTCCTGTATTTGAAGGACAAATAGATGCATAAGCCCTAGACAAATGGTTAAATCTGCTAGAAGGTTGATTCTTTGTTCACAAATTTTTCGACAAAGAAAAGATCACATTCTCACTCCTTAAAGCTCTCCCCCATGTTAAACATTGGTGGGAAACTTATTGGGAGCAGAGTTCCACAAAGGAGTCTGAAATATATGGGGTCGATCCCACTTGAGATTTTTTTGTGGATGCGGTAAAGGAACAATATTACCCTATTGGAAACTATGAGGACCAATACATGAGATGGACCACACTGCGGCATGAGAGGGGCCAAGCAGTTCCGAAGTTGACCAATACCTTCCATGCCTTGCGCACTAGGATGGGTATCAAAGACTCCGAACGAAATTTGGTTCTGAATTATCGTGGGGCTCTACACATATACATCCAAATTGAAATGAATTTTCTGGATATCTCATCACTCGGTGTTGCCTATCGATATGCTATTAAAATTGAGCAGAAATTTAATCACTAGAAAAAATGGGATTTTGGTTTTGCAAATCCGCAACAACCAAAGTATGACAAAGATGTCCCTAACAAACAGTCTCCTGAAAACCAGTCCAAGCCACATGAAAAGTAGGATCACGGGAAGACAAAGAAGGACACCGGAAAATGGTGCGATTTCCACAAAATCCCCTAGCACAACACCAATGAATGCCGCTCAAAATAGTCATTGGTGGCCGATATCAAAGACAAGAAGCCGAACCCTTATTTAGAATCTGATTTTGAAAATAATGGTAAAGGAAGGATAATTGATGCAAACCCCACCGCTATTTTCACGACCGAAGTAATTCAACCAGAAGAACCAACAGATCCTGAAGAGGAGGAGCACCTTTTTCATTCACAGATGTGGGTGAATGGGACCCCGCTGCATTTTATTGTTGATAGCAGAAGCCAGAAGAACCTCATCTCATCAGAGGTCATCAAACAGTTGAGATTGTCGACAACACCACACCTACAACCATACAACATCGGGTGGCTTCACCAAGGACGAGCTCTTCGTGTCAGCGAGAAATGTTGATTGTCATATGGCATCCAACCCTTCAAGGATGAGGTATTATGTGATGTTTACCCACTAGATGTCTGTGATGTTCCTTAGGCAAACCATATATGTGGAAGTGCCACATTGTTTATAAGTCTCGACCCCACAGTGTCATTGTTTCTTTGGGGGGTCATCTCTACAGAATACCAGAGGTAGTTCCGACTACTATTCCACCTAAAAAGTGTCGCAAGGTGGTATCTCATACTACAAAATTCAGCTTCTTCACAATTTGTTCAAAAGGGGAACATAAGGACATTGCAACCACTACAGCTTCACCCTAAGCACCTTCTATCCAATGGAAGTAGGTCGACAATGTTGCAGGAAATCACAAAGATTCCTTCTGCACATCGTCCTCTCATGTAGCCTGACTTGTTGAAAAACCTCAGCCTCAAGAGGTTCGTGACAAACTTCCATAAACTAAGCAGCGCGACGTCTCCAACAAGGCAAGCAACTCACCAAGATGCAGATTCAGCAAATGCTTTCCCCTCTCCCCCAAGAACTCATCACAATGGAGACCATTGCTTCGTAAGGAGGGAGGATTGATCTAGGTGGATATCGGTGGCCACCCACCTTTTCTAACTTGCTCAAAATAGTTTTCTGGCAAAATTGTCAATTTACTATTTTTAGCAGTTTTTAACTTCTGGGGCCATTTTGAGGGCCCAAATGAAGGGTTTTCAAGATCAAGTTTCTCAATTATGGTCAAAGGCATGACTTATCCCCCAAAATTAATTTCCTCGACGATACCTTTCCAACGAGCTATCATATACCTAAAACGAAGATCGTATGCAAAAGTTACGACCCCAGGAAGTTGATATACTAACTTACCCAAACGGGGCCCACATGACTTTTGGCGCTTCATGTAATCATCTTCTTGTGAATGCGTGTAGCCGTCACATATCTTCTTAGAGATAAGCCTCCACCATTCTATCGAGTCTTTCACTCTGTATTTTACAGTCTCTGTACATTTAATTCATTAATATAAATCGTGTATTACTGTATATCTGTGTTTATGGTTGCATCTCTGATATATTTCTGTTATATTATTGAATATCCACGATATCTATGTGCATTTCTTTATTATATCACCGATCTCATTTCATGCCAAAAATAATCTGGATCAATGGTATCAGAGCAGGATGTTTTTGGTCATTTTTTTCAGTGCATGTCCCCGACGAGGTATGAGTATAGCAAGTTGGGTCTCGAGCTTGTCTCTATTGAGGACAATTGCTCTCGCACACCCAAGAAACCCTCAATGGCGGAAGAAAATAAAAACGACAGAGTAGACGATCTTATCAGTCTGTTGCTTGAGCAAGCTCTCATGTGACAGAGGGAAAAAATGATGGAGAATTTTTCCCACATCCTTCAACGACTGTCGATAGCAATGGGCGCATCTTCATCAAGCGACCACTTTGCAGGCACCTCACCTTTCAAGGTACAAGTTAATTTTTATATTCCTGTATTTGAAGGAAAGATAAATGCAGAAGCCCTATACAAATGGTTAAATCTACTAGAAGGTTATTTCTCTATTCACAAATTTTCTGACAAAGAAAAGATCAGCTTCGCACTCCTTAAATCTCTCCCCCATGTCAAACATTGGTGGGAAACTTATTGGGAGTAGAGTTCCACAGAGGAGTCTGAAATATATGGGGTCGATCCCAATTGGGATATTTTTGTGGATACGGTAAAGGAACAATATTACCCTATTGACAACTATGAGGACCAGTACATAAGATGGACCATACTACGGAGAGAGAGGGGCCAAGCAGTTTCGGAGTTTACCAATACCTTCCATACCTTATGCACCAAGCTGGGTATTAAAGACTCCGAATGACATTTGGTTCTGAAATACCGTGGGGCTCTACAAATATACATCCAAACTAAAATGGATTTTATGGACATCTCATCACTCAATGCTGCCTATCAATATGCCGTTAAAATCGAGCACCAATTTAAGCACCAAAACAAACAGGATTTTGGTTCTGCAAATCCGCAACAACCAAAGTATGACAAAGACGTCCCTCACAAAATGTCTCCTGAAAACCAATCCAAACCACATGAAAAGAAGGGTCACGAGAAGACAAAGAAGGACACCGGAAAATGGTGTGATTTCCACAAAATCCCTTGGCACAACACCAATGAATGTTTCTCAAAACAGTCATTGGTGGCTGAGATAAAAGACAAGGAGCCGAACCCTGATTCAGAATCTGATTCTGAAAATATTGGTAAAGGACAGATCATTGACGCAGACCCCACTGCTAATATCATGACTGCAACAATTAAAGAAGAAGAACCAACAGATCCTGATGAGGGGGGGTGCCTTTTTCATTCACAAATGTGGGTGAAGGGGACCCCGCTACATTTTATTGTTGATAGTAGAAGTCAGAAGAACCTCATCTCAGCAGAGGTCATCAAACAGTTGGGATTGTCGACAACACAACACCCGCAACCATACAACATCGGTTGGCTTCGCCAAGGATGAGATATTCGTATCAGTCAACAATGTCGATTGTCATATGGCATCCAACCCTTCAAGGATGAGTTATTATGTGATGTTCCCTCACTAGATGTTTATGATGTTCTCTTGGGCCAACCATATATGTGGAAGCGCCACGCTTTTTATGAGTCTCGACACTGCAGTGTCCTTCTTTCTTTGGGGTGTCATCTCTACAGAATACCAGAGGTAGCTTCGACTATTGTTCCACCTAAAACATGCCGCAAGTTGGTATATCATACTACAAAATTTAGCTTCTTCACAATCTGTTCAAAAGGGGAACAGAAGGACACTACAACCACTACAGCTTCGCCCCAAGCATGTTTTATCTAACAGAAGTAGGTCGACAAGGTTGCAGCAAAGCGAAAAGATTCCTTCTGTACACCATCCTCAAATGTAGCCTGACTTGTTGAACAACCTCAACCTCAATAGGTTCGTGACAGACTTCCAAAAACTGAGCAGTGCGACATCTCCAACAAGGCAAGCAGCTCACTAAGATGCAGATTCAGCAAACACTTTTCCCTCTCCCCCGGGAAATCAACGCAATGGATACCATTTATTCCTAAGGAGGGAGGATTGATCCAGGTGGATTTCGGTGGCCACCCACCTTTTTCGACTGACTTAAAACAATTTTCTGGCAAAATTGGCAATTTACTATTTTTAGCAGTTTTTAACTTCTGGGGCCAATTTGAGGGCCCAAATGAAGGTTTTTATAGATATAGGTTATCAATGATAGTTTGAGGCATGACTTAGCCCCAAAAATGAATCTCCTCATTGATACCTTTCCAACGAGCTATCATACACCTAAAACTGAGATTGTATGCAAAAGTTACGACCCCGGGAAGTTGATGTACTAACTTACCCAAACGAGGCCCACATGACTTTTGGCACTTCATCTCCTAGAGTTAGGTTTTTTGATGTCCAGGACTTTTGGAATTCTTGTTTATTGTAAAAATGCCTTCAAAATCTCATTGTAATCATCTTCTTGCGAATGCGAGTAGCCGTCACATCTCTTCTCATAGATAAGTTGCCACCATTCTATCGAGTCTTTCACTCTGTATTTTACAGTCTTTGTACATTTATTTCATTAATATAAATCATGTATTATTATATATATTTGTTTATGGTTGCATCTATGATATATTTCTGTTATATTATTGAATATGTAATATACCAGATATAAAATGTATGCATAACAGAAATAAAATACTAGTAATGGCAGAATAACAACAATATAACCAGAACATTCACCACAATAACACTGAAATGATATAAGAATAACAACAGGATTAACACTTTGAATCTGAAAGCAATGTTCATAGGCCTCTTCAAGGGGAAAAAATCCAGTTGATCAGAGGCCTATTACAATAATATCCAAGCTAGGGTTCTCATACCCTCGACTCCTATTTATACTAAAAAGAAGCATCTAGAGGAAGATCCTTCTAGAAGCGGAAGCTTCTATTAGGTCTTCTTACATTCACCTTATTATATTTCATTGAAAGGCCTTATTAATATTGACCTTTATTACATTCGAATATATTGTTCTACCTATGTGCGGGTTAGGACCCTAACATGTCTACCCCCTTAAAAACAGCCTTGTCCTCAAGGCTTGAGATGAGGAAATTTCTGCATAATGGTAGTTGGTTCCCATATGGTGTCTACTGGAGTTGTATCTTTCCACTGAACTAGAACTTACTTGATGGTTCTCTAACGTAGGTGACGCTCACACTAGTCCAAAATTGTTTCTGGTTGTAGCCAAATGGATCCTTCTTCAGCTAACTCTGGAAGGTTGGTTTGAATTTGGCACTTTTCTCCAATCACCTTCTTTAAGCATGAAACATGAAAAACAGGATGTAGCTTCGAATGGCTGGGAAAATCTAACTGATAGGTGACTTGTCCCACACGCTTGAGCACAGTATAAGGACCATGAAATTTGGGCACTATCTTTTGACAATGCTCAACCTTGAGGGAAGTTTTCTTGTAAGGTTGCAGTCGAAGAAACACCTGATCCCCTTCTGCAAATTGACGTTCAGAGTGACCTTTATCTGCTTGATGCTTCATGTGATTTTGTGCCATGACCAAATTATCTTTGAGGGTATGGAGAATGGCCTCTCGGGCTATAATTATTAGATCAACCACCTGGACCTTCGAGGCACCAGGTAAGTATGAGAGAATTGAAGGTGGCTTTTGTCCATATACCACTTCAAAAGGAGTCATGTGTGTAGTTGTATGGTATGAAGTGTTATACCACCATTCAGCTAGGGGTAACCATTGAGCCCACTGATTTTTCTTTTCCGAGGCAAAACACCTCAAATATGTTTCCAAACACTTGTTGACAACTTCCATTTGGCCATTAGTCTGGGGATGATAAGTTGTGCTGAGATGCAATTTTGTGCCTTGTATCTTGAACATTTCTTGCCAAAAATTTCTTGTGAAAGTTGGGTCGTGATAAGAAAGAATAAAGTGTGGCATGCCATGAAGCTCGAAGACTTGATCCATGAATATTTGATCCACCATGGATGTTGTAAACGGGTGTTGAAGGGTGCAGAAATGAGTGTACTTGGAAAGGCAATCAACAACCACCATGATGACGGATTTATTTCCTGATTTGGGTAAGCTGGTAATAAAATCCATATAGATATCCTTCCAAATAGAAGGTGGAATCGGTAGCGGCTGTAGTGTGCCTAGCGATTTGACTATTTCTCCCTTGTTGCATTGACACACGTCACATTCAGCTACAAAATTACAAATGTCCTATTTCATACCATCCCAGAAAAAGGAACGTTTGACCCTGTCATAGGTTTTGGTGAACCCGAAGTGCCCTGTTGTGGGTGTAGCATGAAGCTCAGAAAGTACTGTGGATTTAAGCTTTGATTGTTTACTTAAATACAAATGGACTTTGTATCGAAGTTCCTCATGGAGCCAAGAGTACCCTAGGGAAGCGGGAGCATTGGACTACAATTGCTGGATCAACTGCGAACTTTTAGGGTCTTGTAGCTATTCCTGGTGAACATCTTGGAGCCAATATGGTACAATGAATGAAAGAGAAAAAAGGGATCCTTCATCTTCATATTTTCGGGAAAGTGCATCCGCAACCTCATTGTCTTTGCCTTTTTTATAAATGATCTCATAATCATATCCAAAGAGTTTAGTCACCCATTTTTGTTTTTATGGGGAGGAAATGCATTGTTCCAAAAAATACTTGAGGCTTTGATGGTCTATATTAATTTGGAACCATTGCGCCAATAGATAAGGATTCCACAGATCCACGACATGTAGAATAGCCAACATTTCCTTTTCATAGATGGATTTGCCCATATTTCTTTCAGATAGTTGCTTGCTGGTAAAGGCCAAAGGTCAACCCTCTTGCATAAGGACAACACCAATTCCTTTCCCTGAGGCATCACATCCCAACACAAAGTTCTTTGTGAAATCGGGAAGGGTGAGGACTGGAGTGGTGCACATGGCCATCTTCAAAATTTGAAAAGCTTGAGCAGCAGCTGGAGTCCAAGTGAAAGAGTTCTTTTTGAGGAGAGCAGTGAGAGGTGTTGCAATCTTCCCATAATTCTTAACAAACTTGCGATAATACCTTGTTAAGCCTAGAAATCCACGCAATCTCTTAAGAGTCTTTGGGTGAGGCCAGTCTTGCATAGCTTCAATCTTTTTAGGATCCACCCTGACACCATCTTTTCCAACTAGATGACCCAAGTATTCGACTTCTGAGGCGCCAAAAGAACATTTAGACTATTTCAGGAAAAGTTGGTGCTGAGAGAGTAGATGGAGAACTCGATCCACATGAGCAAGATGGTTTGTCCAGGGTTTTCTATATATGAGGATATCATCAAATAAAACTAAGAAAAAATGGTGGAGAAAAGGATGGAAGACATGATTCATGAGGCTTTGGAAGGTGGAAGGGGCATTACACAAGCCAAAGGGCATGACCAAAAACTCATAGTGTCCCTCATGAGTTCTAAAGGCAATATTGGGAATATTTTCCTCTTTCATATGTATCTGGTGGTAGCCCGAATGAAGATCTAGTTTAGTGAAGAATTGGGTGCCACTCAATTCATCCAGGAGGTCATCAATGACATGAATGGGGAATTTGTATTTGATGGTAAGTTTGTTGAGGGCAAGGAAGTTAGGACACATTCTCCAAGAACCTTCTTTATTCAGGACCATGACCACAGGAGACGAATGGGGGCTCGTACTAGGGCGAATAACGTTTGCTTTAAGGAGTTCCTAGACCATTTTTCTCAATTTCATTTTTTTGGGAAAAGGGGTGACGATACGGACGGATATTGGGAGGAAGGCTTCATGGTACAAGGGGAATGGAATGATCATGAACACCACAAGAAGGAGGGAGGCCTTGGGGAGTGGAAAAGAACAATTAATGTTTATAAAGGATGGCTTGGAGGTCTTGCAGTATGAAAGGTATCTTTGTTTCTTGTATGGCATGGAGTTGGGCGATAACACCAGAATGACCCTTTTTGAGCAGCTTTTCCATGCGATGGGAACTAATGATCTCAGGTGAACCTATGGTGATCCCTTGGAACTTATATTGGTGGAACTCTTGGTTAAATTGCATGGTTAAGTCTTTAAAATCCATGAGAATAGGACCCAAAGTCCTTAGCTAGTCTGCACCCAGCACAATGTCACAACCTCACATGTCAATAGCAAACATATGGGATTTCAGGTGGTAGTCACCAATTTGGAGATGCACAATTTCACAATGCCCTCCACATTTCATGGAACCACCATTGGCAATCATGATTTGGAAATTATTGAAAACATGGATGTAGAAATGAGTTTCTTAGGCAATGCAACGATGAATATAATTCTGGGTGCCGCCACTATCAACAAGAATTACGACCTTCCGATGCTTGATGTAATCGATTAGCTTGAGGGTTTGGGGAGTGAGGAATCCAGTGAGAGCATTGAGGGAAATGACTGGTTCTACTTCGGGAGGGTCTGAGGGAGGGGTTATGTCCATGGATTCAAGTGATTCAGACATAGAGGGTGTTTCTTCATCTTCTTCCAAAATCTCCTCGGAGATGGCCATAAAAATATTTTGTTCTTTACACTTGTGGCCCGGGAAATATTTTTCATCACAGTTATAACAAAGGCCTTTAAGTTGGCGTTCAACCATTTCATCCCGAGTCAATTTTTGAATATTTAGTGGAGTAGAGGGAGTTGTGGCATTTACTATTTTAGGGCAAGGGATGAAGGAGGGTTTGCAGTTTTGAGAATATACAACCTGTTTTGCTTTAGCTCTTTTGGTAGCCTCCACCCAACTCTCAGGCCAATCCATGAGGACATGGGCTCGAATTTCATCCTTGAGGCCGCTGATAAAACACTCTCGAACAAAGGCATCAGACATGCCTTTTTTTCTAAAATCCAGGCACTCAAAGGCAGCTATAAAGTCTTCCACCATTCCTAATTGTTTCAGCTTTGTCAAACAGCCCAAATGGTTGGTGTCAGTGTCAAAGCTTCATAAAGATCTACCAAAAAATGTGTCCAAGCAATAAACCTTTGTCGAGAATTTTTTCTCCATTGCCACCATTGCCAACGTTCTTGATCTAGATGGAGAACACCATACCAGAGTTTGGCAAAGTCTTCTGTAATGTTGTATAAAGAGAAGTAATGTTCCATTTGGGTTACCCAACCAGTGGGGTCTAAGCCATCAAATTTGGTCACATCCACCCATGGAAGGCGTAGGTCACGTTGAAAGTGATGGTTCTGCAAGGTATGGGAATGAGAGGAATGGTCACCTTTAGTATGTGGGGGTGAGGAAGAGGAAGGGTTATCTGTAGGGATATGCAATTTAGTGTAGTGTGCCGAAAAGACTGATTCAAGTTGGGTGGTGAGGTCTTGTTGGATTTCACCCATTGAGGACTGCATGGTTGTATTGATGGCGGCGACATTGGCACTAAGTTGTTTCACTTCTTGTTGGGTCTCAATAAGACCAGACTGGAAGGTGCTGAAGCGAGCTTCCAAGTCTTGGCTACAAGTATGGGCCATGAGGATAGGGGAACTGAAAAGGGGCAGGCGGGGTAAAAAAACAAAATTGCTGAAAAAATGATATGGATGAATGTGATAAGGGCGAAGAGATGAATCCAATGGAATAGGGCTAAAATAATGGTGAAAACAATTCCAGAATTTTTTTTTATTTTTATGTCCGGTCTGAAGAATACTATAGAGAGGAAATGCCCAAATGCTTTAACCATAAAGAAATGTGTATTTACTTGGCAACCCGAACACAGTTGTGCGGCAATAGATCTTGTTTGTTTTAAAGTGTTTATGTTTCTATCCCCAAGGGTTAGGTATTCAAGGGTTCTACAGACAAGGGTTTTCCCTATGCTATAGCTCTTTGATATACGTACGGGGTCCAATAGTAGTACTCGGCCCAATATCTCAGGGCACTAACTAAGGAGGATAGATCGTACGCTTAGTCGTACTACCCGAATACCTAGGTACTAGAGAGTATCTTCCCGAGTGTTGTTCTCAGTAACACTATAGCAGTCAGGCAGCTGATCGGTTTATCTAGAGAGGGCTTCAGGTAATCTAGGTCGATCCATACATAGGTTTTTTCTAATGCGCTACCACTCAAAGGGGTACCAACAGGGGTTACAAGGGTGGCCAACAGATGTGCGCTTAAGTACCAGTTGTATTTCCTGTGTATGAATCCATCAACCGTGGGTTTATGCACGTAACGATAGATCTTTGTGGCTTAAAGATGTCGAAATACGTCTCTACCCTGAAAAAACTTTAACCCACACTTTCTAACCTAGGAAAGTGCTCTGATACCACTTGTAATATACCAAATATAAAATTTATGCAAAATAGAAATAAAAAGCTAGTAATGGTAGAATAACAACAATATAACCAGAACATTCACCACAATAACACTGAAATGATATAAGAATAACAACAGGAATAGCACTTTGAATTTGAAAGCAATGTTCATAGGCCTCTTCGAGGGGACAACCTCTAGTTGAGTAGAGGTCTATTACAATAATATCCAAGCTAGGGTTCTCATACCCTCGACTCCTATTTATACTAAAAAGAAGCATCTAGAGGAAGTTCCTTCTAGAAGCGGAAGCTTCTATTAGGTCTTCTTACATTTGCCTTATTCTATTTTATTGAAAGGCCTTATTAATATTGACCTTTATTACATCTAAATATATTGTTCTACCTATGTGTGGGTTAGGACCCTAACAGAATATCTGTGATATCTCTATGCATTTCTTTATTATATCTCCAATCTCATTTCGTGCGGAAAATAATCTAGATCAGTGGTATCAGAGCAGGCTGTTCTTGGTCATTTTTTTCAGTGCATGTCCCCGACGAGGTCTGAGTATAGCAATTTGGGTCTCAATCTTGTCTCTATTGAGAACAATAGCTCTCACACACCCAAGAAACCCTCAATAGCGGAAGAAAAGAAAAATGATGAAGCAGACGATCCTATCACTCTGTTGCTTGAACAAGCTATCACGTGATAGAGGGATGAAATTATGAAAAAAAAATTCAACATCCTTCAACGACTGTCGATAGCAATAGGCACATCTTCATCAAGCAACCACTTTGGAGGCACCTCGCCTTTCAAGGTACAAGTTAATTTTGATATTCCTGTATTTGAAGGACAGATAGATGAATAAGCCCTAGACAAATGGTTAAATATGCTAGAAGGTTATTTCTCTGTTCACAAATTTCCCAACAAAGAAAATATCACCTTCACACTCCTTAAATCTCTCCCCCATGTCAAACATTGGTGGGAAACTTATTGGGAGCAGAGTTCATAGAGGAGTCTAAAATATGTGGGGTCGATCTCACTTGGGATTTTTTTGTGGATGCGGTAAAGGAACAATATTACCCTATTGGAAACTATGAGGACCAGTACATGAGATGGACCACACTGCAGCAAGAGAGGGGCCAAGAAGTTCTGGAGTTCACCAATACCTTCCATACCTTGCGCACCAAGCTAGGTATCAAAGACTCCGAACAACATTTGGTTCTGAAATACCGTGGGGCACTACAAAGATACACCCAAACTGAAATGGATTTTCTAGACATCTCATCACTCGGTGCTGCCTATCGATATGTTGTTAAAATCGAGTAGAAATTTAAGCACCAGAACAAACATGATTTTGGTTCTGCAAATCCGCAACAACTAAAGTATGACAAAGACGTCCCTAACAAATAGTCTCCCGAAAAACAGTCCAAGCCACATGAAATGAAGGGTCACGGGAAGACAAAGAAGGACACTGGAAAATGGTGTGACTTCCACAAAATCCCCTGGCACAACACCAATGAATGTTGCTCAAAACATTCATTGGTGGTCGATATCAATGACAAGGAGCTGAACCGTGATTCAGAATCTGATTCTAAAAATACTGATAAAGGACAGATCATTGACATATACCCCACTGCTATTGTCATGACCACAAAAATTCAATCAAAAGAACCAACAGATCCTGAAGAGGGGGAGCGCCTTTTTCATTCACATATGTGGGTGAAGGGGACCCTGCTGCATTTTATTGTTGATAGTGGAAGCTAGAAGAGACTCATCTCAGCAGAGGTCGTCAAATAGTTGGAATTGTCGACAACACCACACCTGCAACCATACAACATTGGGTGGCTTAACCAAGAATGAGATCTTCATGTCAGCCAGCAATGTCGATTTTCATATGTCATCCAACCCATCAAGGATGATGTATTATGTGATGTTTCCCAACTAGATGTCTATGATGTTCTCTTGGGCCAACCATATATGTGGAAGTGCCAAGTTGTTTATGAGTCTCGATCCCGTAGTGTCATTGTTTCTCTGGGGGGTCATCTCTATAGAATACCAGAGGTAGTTCTAACTATTGTTCCACCTAAAAAGTGCTGCAAGGTGGTATCTCATACTGCAAAATTCAACTTCTTCACAATCTGTTCAAAAGGGGAACAGAAGGACACTGCAACCACTACAACTTCACCCCAAGCACCTTCTATCCAACAGAAGCAGATCAACAAGGTTGCAACAAAGTGTAAAGATTCCTTCTGCACACCATCCTCTCATGTAGCCCAACTTATTGAATAGCCTCAACCTCAACAGGTTCGTGACAGACTTCCACAAACTGAGCAGCGCGACGTCTCCAACAAGGCAAGTAGCTCACCAAGATGCAGATTCAACAAACGCTTTTCCCTCTCCCTCGGAAACTCAACGCAATGGAGACCATTGCTTCCTAAGGAGGGAGGATTGATACAGGTGGATATCGATGGCCACCCACCTTTTCCGACTGGCTCAAAACAGTTTTCTGGCAAATTTGGCAATTTACTACTTTTAACAGTTTTTAACTTCCGAGGCCATTTTGAGGGCCCAAATGAAGGTTTTTCAATATATAGGTTCTTAGTGATAGAAAAAGGCATGATTGATCCCTCAAAATGAATCTCCTCGATGATACCTTTCCAACAATCTATCACACGCCTAAAATAGAGATCGTATGCAAAAGTTACGACCTCGGGAAGTTGATGTACTAACTTACCCAAATGGGGCCCACGTGACTTTTGGCGCTTCATCTCCTAGGGTTAGGTTTTTGGATGTCTAGGACTTTTTCCATTCCTGTTTAATGCAAAAAGGCCTTCAGAGCCTCATTGTAATCATCTTCTTGCGAATGCGAGTAGCCGTCACATCTCTTCTCAAGGATAAGCTTCCACCATTCTATCGAGTCTTTCACTCTGTATTTTACACTCTTTGTACATTTATTTCATTAATAGAAATCATGTATTAATGTATATCTTTGTTTATGGTTGCATCTCTGATATATTTCTGTTATATTATTGAATATCTGCGATATCTCTATGCATTTCTTTATTATATTTCTGATCTCATTTCATGTCGAAAATAATCTGGATCACACAGTTTCCTAGTTTTTTCACAATTTTTCAATGTATTTGGTTTGTTTATTTTTTGAAATATATATTTACTAACTCCTATATGAGGTTTATTAATTGCCAATGTATATTTTACTTGTTTTCCATGTTGCATTTGAAACATGACAAGGCTATGTGGTGTAATGGTCGTAAATTTTGTATCAAAATGTTGGATGATAAGATGAAAACCTCGGATTGTGGAATAATTGAAGTGTTTAAGGTCACCAACATTTCCCTTATAAGTGACATAAATTCGAAAGAAACTAAGAATAGGTACTATGGGAATTTGGAGGATATAATTGAGTGTGATTTTAATTCCTTTAAAACAGTTTTGTTTGAGGTTAAATGGTACAGGCTACAGATGCATGAACATGATCCTGAAAGAACTGTTATTAAGCATGATAATGGATTTACCATGATTAATACAAGGGCATTTGAACTGGGTATAGAGCCTTATGTTCTTCCAAGTCAATGTGAGCAAGTATTTTACTCAGAGGTACCTGGTAAAGTAGGTTGGTCATATGTTGTTAGATATGATCCAAGAGGAAGACCAGTAAAGTATAATCATGTAGCCGAGGATGAAGATAATAACGAGAAATAAGATCATGATTATGTAGATAAAGAGTAGGTGGCTCATGTAGTCAATGTGTCAAACGAAGAAGTTGAATAAGTTGATCATCGAAATGTAAGAGATGACAATCACATTAATGATATCGATAACTATATTAGCGAAAATGACGTTGATGATGATGTTGATATGAATGATCCTTTCACCAATATCGATTCTGAACCAGATCATGATACATATGTTGAGTTGGATGAAGAAGAAGATGACTGATATTTAATTGTTGAAAAGAAGAGGTATATGTTTATATCTTTTATATAATCTTTATATGTTTTTTATTTTTTATAATATAGTATATGATACATGTTCTTTAGAATTTCAAATTAGGTAATATGGGGAAATTAAGAGTGATGTGAGGGGGGGGGCATAACTAGATCTTCCACCTTCACATGGTTTCCCCTGTTTAGTCGAGAATGAACTATTCTCGAAACCAAGAGGAGCGTTGCGTGACTGCACCTAATCATACCAACGATGCAGGTATGTCCATCATCAATTCATCATGTAAAACATAAACCCTAATTTAGTGGAGTCATCGATTTGTTCCTAGTGAATGGATGTGTTTTTGTTGACATGGAATGGGACAACACAAGTACCTTCTTAATTTTCTTCCTTCACTTGATGTGGGCCTGGTCATTCCTAGCCTTGAATTGAAAGTTTCCCCTAGTCTTAGTCATCACCCATTATGACACTTGTCACCCAACGATCATTAGATCACAAGGTTGGAGGCATATGGGGATTGGGATCATGAGGCTTTATAACCCTATAGTAACAAGATACATTAATTGAACTTTGACTAGATTGAAAGGTGCATGCAATTGAAAATACTAACAACCCAAGATTAAAAGGGATCAATACACAAACTATCAATGAGAGGTGATATGGTCGTGGTGTGTAGGAAGAGGCCTAACACCTTCAAAATTATGATTCTCCAAATATCATATACAAATTTTACAAGGAAATTGTACTAGGACTAGACACGGGCAACAGTGACCTGTGAATGGGGCCAACATTGAAATTTTTTCAAACTATTTATGTATGCAATGAAATTTGACATGGATAGACTATTTGCATGTGTTAATGATATGAGAGGGTTTCTGGACTCAAATTTGACTCACACACCCACTTTGTTCCATCAACAATTCATCATGTAAACCATAAACCCTAATTTAGTGGAGTCATCGATTTGTCAGGTTTTAGTGTTCCCAGTGAATGGATGCATTGTTGTTGACATGGAATGGGACAACACATGTACAACTTCTTAATTTTCTTTCTTCACTTGATGTGGGCCTGGTTATTCCTATCCTTGAATTGAAAGTTGCCCCTAGTCTTAGTCATCACCCTCCAATGTGAAGTTACCCCTAATCTAATTAACTACCACACAATCAAGCGAATAACAATTACCCTATTGCAGTGATATGCAAAAGTAAAAGAGGGGAAAAAGAGAAATTATACATGCACTTACCATCTTAAAGGTTCCATGTTGTTGAAGATAAAATAGTGTTGATGATCATTTGCAATGTTGTTTTTGGGAAATATTCATTAGAATCATCTTCATCCTTAATAGAAGGATGATTAGGATGATTTCATTGATAAAAATAATATTGACATTCTGAGTGATGTGGCGCATAATGTGCATTCAATTTTTTTTTACATAACAATTACAATAAGATAAGCATATAATG
Organism: Picea mariana; assembly: GCA_032191745.1. Lineage (NCBI taxonomy): Eukaryota > Viridiplantae > Streptophyta > Pinopsida > Pinales > Pinaceae > Picea > Picea mariana. The sequence continues at coordinate 23,484 of JASDQU010102448.1, forward strand.
GAAACTAATGTTAAAATATATGGAAGAAGTTTTTTACATGGAAACATTATTTGTGATTTTTATATTTTTTTACCAAAACAGATTATTTTTCTTCATTGCTACCATCATCACCCTTTCCATCAACATATTCCCCATTATAATTAGATTCATTGTTTCCTTCAATTTTATCTTTATCATTATGTCAATCACCATTAATGAATCCTTAATGGATCCAATGTTGAAACTTAGAGTCGTAGAATGATATTATATTTAGTGAAGATTTGATATAGATGCAATGCATCACCTCCTTTCACCATTATTTGCACAAAATGGGATTTCATTAAACATTATATCATTCAACACTAAATAGACCTTATTAAAAAGAAAAAAACCATTTCTCACCCATCTTACTTATGAAAGAAACAAATATTTGATGGATTATTTAGTGAACTCAAACCTCTGTTAATAGATCCCTAGATTTTTTAATGACATTTGTGAAGATTTACAAGGAAACATGAACCCAAGGGTTACCAAAAAATGGCAAAAATGTTTGCAAGGAATATGAGTCAATGATTTATGTACCATGCCTTTATTAAACTTGAAACGAAAATCTATGTGCATTTCTCATTATTCCAAAAACAAACTTTTTGAGAGTAAATTTGGGAGCTCGCCCATTGTTGCACGCGACCATAGGTGGGAGTCATAGTGTGTTAGGAGTAGCCTGCCCATTTCTGTCATCGATTTGGAGATCACTATGCATGCAACTAAGGAGATCACTATGCAGGGAGGAGGCACACAGAGGGCACACTGTGCAGGTCACATGGAGGGCACATTGTGCAAGGAGGAGAGGGCACTGAGTCGAGAGCACATGGAGGAGATACACTTTGAGGGCACACGGAGGGCACTGAGTCGAGGGAACATGCAAGGGAACAAAGAATGGTGAGTACCTCTATTCCCTTATATTGTTGTGTGTTTGGAGTAGGATAAAAAGGTATGCAAGATAGAGGTTCAAACACACACCCTAAAGCCTTTTTTTTCTTTTCACAACAACCTATTGAGTGTTATTCAAACATAGACAATCAATTCAAGGATTTTGGAACTGGAATTTACTCATGAAGTTGAGAAGCAAGAGCTCAACTTGTGGCCATATAGTATTTTAATACACTTTGACAACACAAATCATGGACTACCAAGCAAATAAGGGTAAATGAAGAGAATGAGCGACATTTGTACAATGGCAGCTTCGAATGATCAACACTTATTTCAAGAGGTTAGGTCATTAAATATATAATGAAATGAGGTCATGGGCATCAAGGTCTATATCAATTCTTCAATGGAGATTCCAAATATAACTTTCAGATCTAAGAGGCCATGACCATTGCAATATACAATATGAACTCCAATATGCGCAAATACCCAAAATGGGTATGAGGCCTAAGATGATATATTGATGGATAACACTATGCATGACACTATGGAAATTAGATACTAAACAATTCTTCCAAAGATCTTCAATCACCATACTATAAACAAATGAATCCATAGTACAAAACATACAGTAAAACTCAGAAACTTGAAATAGGTATGGCTTTTGGAACATTGGGAATGAAATATTCACGAATAATGCATCGTGCACGAGGATGAAGGCCTTTTTTTTTCCTAAGGGGAATTAAACCATTGAGTTACAAGATCACAACAATGACATAAATGAACTACTCATCACAAAAACGCAATCCAACCGGGCTTGTGCAAATGGTAAGGAGGGAAATGCATGGGAGAAAAGAGATGGAAGCTCAAAACTCTATAAACACAACAACCCTGTCACTTATGAAACTATGCAACTATATGCAACTTATGCAACTATGCAACTATATTGCAACAATGCAGCTTATGCAACTATGCAACTATATGCAACTATATGCAACTTATGAAACTATGCAACTATATGCAACTTACGCAACTATATGCAACTATATGAGAATTTCGTATGCAACTATATGCAACTATGCAACTTATTCAACTATATGCAACTTTATGCAAAAATGCAACTTATGCAACTATATGTAGCTTATCGTCGGACTTGTGCAAATATAAATGAACTATAAATGAACTACTCATCACAAAGACACAATCCAACCGGGCTTGTACATATGGTAAGGAGGGAAATTCATGGGAGAAAAGAGATTGAAGCTCAAAACTCAATAAACACAACAACTCTGTCACTTATGCAACTATATGCAACTTATGAAACTATGCAACTTATGCAACAATGCAACTTATGCAACTATGCAACTATATGCAACTATATGACAATTTCGTATGCAACTTTATGCAACTTATGCAACTTTATGCAACTATATTGCAACTATGCAACTATATGCAAATATGAAACTTATCCAACTATATGCAACTATGAAACTTTATGCAACTTATGCAACTATATGGCAACTATATGCAACTATATTACAACAATTTCGCATGCAACTATATGCAACTAGGCAACTATATGCAACAATTCAACTTATCATGTTTTTTAGTGACTATATGCAACTATATTCCAACTATATGCAACTTATGCAACTATATGCAAATATGAAACTATATGCAACTATGCAACTATATGAAAATTTATGCAACTATATTGCAACTATATGCAATTGCAATTATATTGCAACTATATGCAACTATATTGCAACAATTTTGTATGCAACTATATGCAACTATGCAACTATATACAACAATGCAACTTATCATGTTTTTTAGTGACAATATGCAACTATATGCAACTTTATGCAACAATGAAACTTATGCAACTATATGCAACTTTATGCAACAATTCAACTTATGCAACTATATTGCAACTATATGTAACTATATGCAACTGTGCTTGTACCACAAATATATATTGGCATGATAACTTATCTTCTTGTTTTAACGAGTATAGGTACCACCAAATAGGTATCTGTCGGATCTATATTCCTCGAGTGATGATCAAGAAATAGTAAGAGAGGTTGAAAGTGAGACATGTTGTACTAGATCTACCGGTTCTAGATCAACTAGATCTGAAAAGGTAAGGAAAAGATTTCGTATACGCATGTAATTTTTTATTGCCAATGGAGGGTCATGTAATTATGATGCTGAGAGAATAGGTGAAATTGAGTTTCCCTTGAGGTATAAACATCTAGTGCAATGATGGGCACCTAAGGATCTCCATGAAGTGGACACAGATTTCTTCATCAGTGGGAGGATGTATCGCATTGCTCCTTTGTCCTTACATGGATTGGGGTTATTTTCCATGGATGGCATAAAGGTCAGCTATGGCACTGTAACTGAATTGATGGAGTATGTCAGACCATTATACAAATACAATCACTGGTTGATGTTGGTCCGATATACGCGAAGTATGTGGAGATACAGAGTTGCCACAAATTATATACAACTAGTAGATAACAATCAAAATAAAGGGGCAACTATGTATATTGATGGAAGGCCAAAAGCTACTAGAAACATTGCAGACTTTATAAATAGTACACGACCAGTGGCAACAACTAAGAAACCGAATTGCATATTTGAGGGAAGTGAAGGAAATTGTATATTTGTATGTGCAACAAAAACAATAGTTCCAGCTAAAGAGTTGTTGATCGATTACAACTTAAATCAAATATATGGAGGGGGTGTGGCTATGGGGGTAAATATCTTACATACCAGTCAACTCAACCTTTGATCAATCATTGTTACAATTTATTGCTGCAATATTTCAATTTTTTACTGCATATATTTCATTTTTCATTATTTATTTTTTGATATTACTGCAATATTTCATTTTTTTAATGTTACAATTACTTCCATAACTCTTGTTGATTAATTTATTGGGTCAACATCTATCCAGGGTGACCGTGAGATATCACAGGCTACATCTGTCCAGGGTGACCGTGGAAAGGGACCCACTGTGCCTTAGCAGGTAAATGTTAAATACAATAACAACTTATGACTACAACAACTAAATTTCAGAAATTTCATTTTTTTTTTTGATATTACTGCAATATTTTTTATTTTTTTTTATGTTACAGGTGAATTTCATAACTTTTGTTGATTGATTTATTGTGTCAACTTTTGTCCAGGGTGATCGTGGCAGAAAATCACCCGCTACATTTATCCAAGGTGACCGTGGAAAGGCACCCGCTGTGCCTCAACAGGTAAATGTTAAATACAATAACAACGTATGACTACAACAACTAAATTTCTGAAATTTCATTATTTTTTTTTCTGATATTACTCCAATATTTCATTTTTTAAATGTTACAGGTGAATTTCATAAATTTTGTTGATTGATTTATTGTGTCAACTTCTGTCTAGGGTGACCATGTCCAAAAATCACCCACTACATATGCTCAGGGTGACTGTGGAAAGGCACCCGTTGTGCCTCAATAGGTAAATGTTAAATATAGTAATAACTTATGACTATAATAACTTAATTTCTCAAATGTTAAAGTTCATATCATTAATTTTATTCATCAATGTATTGTGGCATGGTCAACGTTGGAAGGCTCCCACTGAGAATATTGATGAGGACGAAATATTTTATTCCACTGACCCAATGACAACTGTAACAAAGGCCTTGAAGAAGGATAACATATAATATCTAGGTTTTCTTAGCAAAAGACCCCTGACATAGGAGGACATGGAAAGAATTGTACAGCTACAAAATACAATAACTAATTTTGGCGTAAGTGGCATCTTCACATATTTTTATCAGCTATGACAATTTCATATCCATTATTTTGTTTTATATTTTCTATATGATCTAATAAAGTAAAGTTTTATGTTTGTAGGAGTTTTTAAACCCCGTGCACTAGGAACCTGCGGATCCTGCAACTGCTATAGGTAGCAATGATGGTCCAATGCAAAACAAATGTTGACATAGAAAAGTGCAACTAAGGATTTTTAAGCCTCTTGAGGTTCCCCTCGAATCCATTGATGAGAGCAATGATTTTGACCAGCATGACACGTCAGAGCATGATGAGCTGGAGCCTAGGAATCCACATGACTCCATAGAGGAACATACTGTAGATGGAGAGGAAACTATTTTGCATGGAGAAGAACGAATTAAAAGCACCAGATCACTACATGTCACCTTTTTGGTGGATGACGCATGTGTTCCGATCAAGATTCAGAAGATTGCAGGTAATTGTTAATTAATTGATTCATTTTTTTTATGAAATTGAAATGGGCATTTGTTGAGATTATTATAGATTAATGGATAACACGTTTTTGTAGAAAATAATGTTTTATATATAAACTTAAATGAAAAATTATTGGATATGCTTGGCCCCACCATTCGCACACGGTGGAATGACCAAGATAGCAAAAAGAAAAATGATTTAATAGACCACACGGTATACTTGTTCGACAACACTTTCAACAAGAAAGTGGTTACAAAGTTAGCCGACAAGAATTTAAAATATACTAGGGCCCAGTATAGGGAGAAATTGCAGTTAGACCTCAAGCATGAGCGCCCTCCCATGGTTCCAGAGAAAGAGTGGAAGGCCCTGATAGAGGATGCAAAGGAGAACTTGTTTAAAAAACAAGGAAGACATCCACGATCTGGTCAAGCAAGGTACAACACATGTCATATTATCAGTGAAATATGATCATTTATGTTTTACTTTCCTGTTTTAAGTAACAATTCTGATATCTAATGTTTTTCAAAAATTCCATATGTAGGCTACTAGACACCTCCAAAGAAACCAAGGCCAGAGTGAAAAAACATGAGCAACATAAACTAGGCCAGGGTGGCTATGGAAAATTAAAAGCCTGAATCGTAAGATTTAAATGATTAACTGTGGTTAATATTTATTTAATAGTAGAGAACAAATATATGTTTTTGTTATTGGTACTTTTAATGGTGTTATGCATTGCAGTTAAATATGTTCGACACTTCTGCCATCGAGGAGGACCAAAGCTTGGTTACAACCACAATTTGAAAAGTGTGATTGAATATAGAACAAGCTTGGGCCAGAATCCTATCTCCCCAACCACGCAGGTAAATAAAATGAATAAGGAAACTGTAGTAGCATGCTTGTAAAGTCTATTCATATTTTATTATATCACCCTTAACTAAGTATTTATGTTTATTTTCAAGCAACAGTGCTACCGCAACAGTGAATCTAGTAGTATTCAGTAGACACTATGTCATACAAGTGTGCACATGTCCAATGATAGTGGGGAGCAGAGTACCCATTCCGGTATGTATGCTTCAGAATTAGAAATATTTACTATGATTGTAGATATTTATTTCTTGACTTATACATTATCTTCTCAAAATTGAAAAGCATGTAGCTCAAGAAGGTGAACTATGAGAGGAACCAAGTGGACAAGAAATTAACGCACCAACTGTCACAACTACATAGACAAGTAAAGAACAATAGTGTAATGTTAATCAAAATAATGAATTAGTTATTTAAATTATATTTCAACATATCGATATGATCATTTTCGTTGTTGCAGTTCATGACCCTGCACAGATGCCTCGACGCCCTTCTCAACAATGTACCAGAAGGATGGTACATAAGCACATGGAAACACAAATAATAGAAGGACATGGCACACAAAATACAATGTCTTTGGATGATTATGATACCCCAATTGTCAATTTTATGAATGTAAAAAAACATAAATCAAAGAAAAATTAGATGTATAAATTCATGACTTATATTTGGATGTTTATTGATGTTTATATGTTCATATGATTCAATTTTTATATGTTCATATGTTTTGATGACTATCCTAGTTATGCATGAATGTCTATATGTTTTATATATAACAAAATCATTTGTTGGGTATGGGGAATTCAGAGCGATGTGAGGGGGGGGGGGGGCATATGAAATTCCACCTTCACATGGTTGGCCCTGTTCAGTAGAGAATAACCTATTCTCGAAACAAAGAGAATCTCATTAAGGTATGCGACCACTTAAGTTTTTTATAGAGTATTTTACATAACTAAATGCATGTTTATTTTCTTATATATTATTTACACATATAAAGAATTTTCCTTTTATGATTCATGCAGGACTTGGTGATGGAAATGCATCTCGTGGAAAACTCTTATCAAGTTGTATGGGCTAATGGATATAGAAAAATGACAATGATAAGGTAAGGGTTTTGAAGTGTTTTTTTAAAGTAAGCTTTATACTAGTAAAAGTTCACAATCCTCATGAAAGAATAGAATTTCATTTTTGGTAGACAAGCATTGATATTTTTAACAAAGTATGAATCATAGATTGTGGGAAATATCGTTTTTTTGTATTCTTACATTGACCAATACAACTATAACAGATTTTTAGTACAAAATATTAACCACACACACACATATATGAACCCTAAGTAAACAAATGATAAAAGATAAAGGGAGAATATGTATTGATAGGAGTGAATGAAGATAATAATATGAATAATGGAGTGGAGAGTGCACTCTAGCATTGAATTGAATGATACTTGCATCCAACATGTCTCATTGTAATATATGTTGTGATAGTTTTGTCTTCTCACTATAATGTATGTTTCTATGTCCATCATGGGATTCGTAGAGCACCACCTATCATTCATGATCCAACACATAGTAGTCAAGAATCCCATCCATTGCTAATGTGTGCAAGTACCGTATGATTAACTAATAATTTGTATCCTTAATTATGAGCTATCAATATTTACTATCACCATATTCTTCTAGTGCATGTAGATTTATATTTGAAGTTGGAAATATTAGTGAAGAATTCAAGAACTACTTCCATGCAAAAGATATCTACATTCAACACTTTATGAGCTAGCCCAACATTGTTCCAATTGTGGATTTTCAAGAGGTGATTAGGTCCCACATTTTATTTACCTAGTTTAACCACCACTTCAAAAACAAACTCCTAAAATAGTAGCAAACATCGATAGAATCAACCTTCTAACATTGTATTGTTAACCAAATACTTGACCACTAAATTATAAATGGACAACTTGAAGGACTAGTCCAGAAGACAATAATTGAAATTTTGTAGCATATACAACATCACCAGTCCTTTGCCTTTCATGGTTGTGTAATTAAAATTTTGTACCATATACGCCTTTTACTTTTCCTTTGCCTTAGCATATAAGAAGGTCTACGGTTCGAGCCCGTATATCCTTATACATTACACTAAGTTATACTACTCTTATATATATTTATATCCCCTCATAGTACCTATGACTTGGAGTTTCAAAGTCTTTCGAGTCATATCAATATCTTGTCCTTATCAATATTGGTGGATGGGAACATGGGTCAACACAAACCTTATGTCTAGTAGGTTCGTAGTCCTACTATATCTTCTCGTGAGTCCAAAGTTCATAATGAAATTCCCACAATCATTCAAGGATATATACCAAAGTGATATCCAATATTTATACCCTATATTCAAACATGATGTGTTAAGTTATGTGTTGCATAAACTTTGTGGCATTAGTTGTGTCATTAAACACTAGTGGATCTTTAATCTCTACGTGAATCCACTTAATGGAATTTGGTAGTGTGCATATTTGTGTCAATTAATTCTCATACTCCCTAGGTGGACCAAAAGTAATGGACACTTTGGAATAAATGACATAGGAGAATACTATTCTCCAACTCAACTTTCCACTAGCAGTTGGATTAATGTAGTCTTCCAACTATCCTATGGTACGATTAATGTATTCTTCCAACTCTCCTAGTCATCCAATACTTCTTCTATCTATTTAAAAAATGTATGTCCCTACATTAGATCCAATGGATATACCATCCAATAATCCTTCTTAACAAATGACATCATTATCAAATTCCCAATCAATCCATTACAATACTAGGTATGGATATTTGTCATCTACTATGTCAATGAACTCAAAGTAAGCATAAATATTCACACAATCGAGATAAAATTCCATCTCACCAATTTGACAATGGGGAAAATGTGTGATTGGTTCACCAACTACCACTAGATTGACAAGTGGACCCAATTTGGTACTCCGGTGTCGTTACTTCAAAATCGTCGTTATACGAGATGTCGTTACTGCAGCTCTCGCTATTCTTGTTGTCGCTACTATAGTTTATGCTACTTCAGTGCCGTTCAAAATCGTCGTTGTACAAGATGTTGTTACTACAGCTGTGGCTACTCTTGTTGACTCTACTCTGGGTGTTGCTACTTCAAAATCATTGTTGTACAAGATGTCGTTACTGCGGCTACTGCTACTCCTGTTGCCACTACTCTGGTTGCCACTACTCCGAGTGTCGTTACTTCAAAATCGTCACTGTACGAGATTTCGTTATTGTTGTTTCTAATACTCTAGTTGTCGCTGATACTTCATGTGTCATTACTTTAAAATCGCCATTGTACTAGATGTCATTACTCCGAGGTGTTTCCACTCCAGTCGTCACTACTCTTTGGTTGCCGCTACTCCAGTCACCACTACTCTCTAGTTTATGCTACTGCTAGCGCTTCTACTGTGGTTGTAGTTACTCGTCTACATTCCTGCCAACATGGATATTGATATTTCAGCTGCCACCACTTCCGATGTTGTCACTTGAATCGACGTTGTCATATTCCACGACTGCAGATGATGTTATTCCTGCGATGATGCTTCTCCATAACAAGTGAGTCACCAGGTACGTCCTTAACCAAATTTAATGGATTTGGGTAATATTACACATGGCATAGTCATTTGCGCCCGAGGATGGTCTTAACTTTAATTTTGGGGGAGATTTTATGTCTTTTCCCAAAGAGTCATCATTACCCTCTTTAATCACATGATTTTGCAATCATTACTTAAAACTTTTCGACGTCATTGTACACATAGGGATTGGAAACACCCGCAAAATTGTTAATCATCCTCCAAGATATTAAATTCACTGTCATATCGTCATCATTACTTACCTGCCACATCATGTAATTTAAAAAAAGAAAAAAAAATCCACGACTCTTTCCACAACACATTCTCCGCAAAACTGTTTTTCCTTCCATTTCTCCTAAACTGCTCATCGGTACTCCTCAAGCAGGCACATTCGATGGAATAAAATGGGTGGTGGAACAATAAGTTATGAGCCAGCAAATACTACACAGTCCGTCGAAATCTGAAAGATTGGCAAATTTTCCAGAATGCAGGTTGGGACGTGTATTTCGAGAGGTTACATGGATTCGATGCAGACATTACAAGAGAATTCACCCAAAATTTGGATGGCCACTCCTCCACGGTCTATGGATTAAAAATCATATTCATAGAGGTAACCATTATGACATCTAGTGGGTTGCCAATATCTGTTCAGTGATTGTTTTTCCGGAAAACACCACTCCCGAAATTTCTAGAGTTATTTCTGCGTGAAGGTGAAGAAGTAAAGCCGAAAGGGAAAGGATACGAATGGAATTATCTACTGCCTCCATGGGATGAGGTAGAACTGTTCGTCATAAGTTATGTGACATGTAAAGGAATCCCCTCTACCATTTACAAATATCATCTCAAATTGCTCACATCTCTGTGTTTCAAAAAACGCATAAACATGCCCTATTTTCTGTGGAATAACATTCAATGGATGGTGCGAGTAGATCAGTGCTCGTGCCAACCACTTAAAATCCTCGAAAATCATGGCCTTTTTAATATATTAGTCGTTCATGTGCTAGAGAAAATCCATGTGAGTTGGTCGCAGTTCATAAGACTCTCGGAAGAGGAATTGGCAGAACTTATCCTAGAAGTAGCAGAAACCCTAGTAGAGAGAGATGGGCTAATAAGGTTAGAAGAGCCTACCAAAACTATTGCATAAGGGTAGAGAATGGGTGCTGATACACAAGAATCAACCTTAGACAAAGATGAGGAAACAGGGAAACCATTAGTGGAAGTTAGAGAAGTTGGGGGAATGAGGCGGGTCATTAACCTGGATTCAGAAGAAGAGGAAGCAGAGGGTTCTATTCCTCCAAACCCTTTTCCTAAAAAATAAAGAGATGATGCTACTCCCTCAACAGATGAAAAATAAAGAGATGTTGCTACTCCCTTAGCAGATGACCAAGAAAGAGACATTTCTATTTTTCCCATAGATGATCATGAGATGGATGTTGATACCCCTTCGTCTGATGAGAAGGAGAGGAATGTTGCTACTCCTTTAATATATGAACAAGAGGTAATTGGCGTTGTTACAAAAGAACCAGCACCAAAAATGTCTGAATTTCTTATCTGTGAAGATGGTGCAACTACTCCTCCGATCAGTGAGTAGGTAATGGCTGACGTTGTAACACAAGAACCAATGTGAGAACAAGTCATTCCTGAAAACCCTATTTTTTAAGACACAACATCTACTCCTCCAGTTTGTGACCAAGAAATGACTGACGTTGTTACACAAGAACTAGTGTCAGAGCATTCTTCTCCCGAAAACCCTAAACCAGAGTTGGGTTCTTCTACTCCAGGAGAAGTGAGAGTTAAACAAGAGCCAGGCATAAAGGATGTAGGAAATGAAGCTCAGAATGAGTTTCATTCTAGGGGATGGGCTAAAGAAATTCCTGTCAAACAGGAATTTGTCAAATTTTGTGCAAGGAGAAGAACCCCTATTCAGGACCGTTATAGGACATCCTTTAGAGAAAGTCTTCAATTGAAGTTTGAGAATGCCAATCTAAAGAAGCAAGTGCTCCACCTAAAGAAATGAGCATGAAGATACAAAAGAATTGCCAAGGAAGCAATGAGGAGAAATGTCAAGGAGACTATTTCGGTAGCTACCCAAATTGTCGATACTCCCACAATATCGGCAGCTACTCAAACTACCGATACTCCCACAGTAATAGCAGCTACTCACACTAAGATGGTGTTGCATACAGTAGCTACTCAAACCGATCTTGTCTTGCACACCTCTACCGTACCAGCAGCCACTCAGACTGATCCTATTTTGCACACTTCCACAGTAACAACATCTACTCAAGCTGAGCCAATGACAGATACAATTGAAGCTCGGGTAGTTTTTTTGAAATTCAAGATACAAAAGTGGAAGAAAATTGTAGCCCAGTTTTGGATAGGAGTTGTCCCTTCTTCAGTGCACCTAAGGAAATTGAAAGAAATAAGGGAGTAGACTGCTAGAGTCATCGGTGACTATGAGGAAAAGTTGGAAGAAGAGAAGAACAAGGGAGAGAAACAGAAGGAAAATATTACATAGTTGGAGGCACAGATACATAGGTTAAGAGATGACAAATAGGAGATGTATGATATCACCTAGCAGGTAGTAACGTGTCGCTCCCCTTCTCTCAGCTATGCATTGTTCCTTCATGAATAGTATTTATTTTTCTCTCTAGAATGTATTGACCAGGAGATGGTTTATAATATTAAAGACCCCATGCAGTTTCTTAGGACCTTGAAAATTTATGACATCCTCACACAATATCTCATGTGTGAACTGTACATGCACAACTACCTGCTAAGAGATGATCAAAAATTAAATCCAGTTCCTTATGTGGGAGATGTCCAATTGAGGGCCTTTCTTTCCTACACCATTAACCAAGTGAAGTAGAAGAAGGCACTTGATTCATTCAAGGAAAATTAGGTACACAGACCCCATCAGGTTAGAATGGAGAACTTTCAAGTTGAACAGATCATCAACAAACATAACTATTTAGACGGATTCCCAATTGGCCACAGAATATGGAAACTACACAACAATGGTGTGTTGAGCTTTGCATAAAATAGTTGACCTATTTCAAGGATGAGGCACTTGAAAACTATGACCAGAGATGGGCCTTATCACCACCTGCTATCAGGTAACGGGAAGCATTTGGGGCTCCCAATTTTTGTAGAGCCATGGAAAGAATATCTAGGTATATAACATGTATGAGGTTTTGTGGGGTTCAATGGCTAGGTTTGATATTTTCATTACCCATCATCTAGATGCGACTTGATCAATATCAACATGATTACAAGGTCCAGAGAGAATGGTGGAAGGATATAATATTATATGTGGGATATAAGTTTCCAAGGACAGATATGGCTGAGGCATATGACATAGCAGAAATTTAGGCCCAGTATCAAGGTTCCAACCCAGATATGCAAAAGAGACGGCCTGCACGAGGATGTGCATGTGACTAAAGTTTGGAGGAGATGTTGGCCCATGAAATTGCTTGTTTTCTACCACCTTTTTCTATCCTTATTTACCTCCATTTCTATATTCCTTGAACTATTGTGTGTAACCACAAGTGTAAGAATGCACCTCTATTATTTCATTGTGTGTATTAGTTCAAAAACGCTAGAGATTGGTTGGGGGTTTACCAAAGTGAATCACTAATATTTGAAATCTTGGAGGAACAGAGAAAATGCAGTCTGGAAAGATGATGCGATCAAAGATGCAGCACAGTCCATAGGTTGAAGAAAAAGAGGACTTGTTCCATGGTCCAACATTAGGTTCTATTAATCAGTTCAACCTTTGTGTATTTTTAGGAAGAGTTATTACCCTAATATTGGGATGCTTTGTGCTCCACGAATTGTATAAAAGGCCGAACAAAGATAGAGAAGGGATTAGCTATTCAATCAGCTAGCTAGGAGTTGTCCTGTATCAATACTACAACCTATGTAATCTCATTTTATTTAATGAAAACCAAGTTTCTTCTGAGTTTCTAAGTTTTTGTAGAAGTTAGTTCGAGGAGTTGGGCCCACTCTTCTAGTTAGGTGTTGTCAACTTATGATATAGTTTTGTTGTGGTTTTGTGTGGAATCTATTAGATTTGTGTGTTTTGCTTCATTTACAGTTATCCTCCTTCATTTGAATGTTATAGTTATTTATGTTTGAGCACCAGTAATCTTGTTTATGTTATTTATTTTACTGCAATGATTGTTTACTTACATCATCAATATTGAAAGAAGCACAGTCTGCACATACAATGCACAGTACCCTGTAAAACATTCAGGCCCCTGGGTTGACAAATTAAATGTATTAGGTGGTAAATCTAGATGATATACCATACCCAACAGTGAGGATATAATTAATTCCATTCAATATACCCACTTCATAATAATTATAAAATCATGGTGGGAGATGATCCCTCTCTTACCTCTTCATAAATTTGCAAATCTAGAAGGTTGTAGGGATCATTGGTTGTTGCATTATAAACGACCAACGACTATCATCACATGTTTTCTCGTATATTCCATGTGAAGACCCTAAAAAAAGTCCTAAATCCTAAGAAATAAATGTATTTTGACTTTCATCTTCTGCTGGATTCCCTTCTGGCATGTAGGGTGGAAATTAAGACTATAACATATACTACTAGCTATTCTACTTCCCACCAAATTGCATTACACCAAGTGAAATATTTGCTATCTCCCCTTCATCATGTGTGATTCCTACTCATTTAAAGTGGTATGTGTTACCATTTGTTGGCATTAATGTGAGTACCCTGACTTCAACAAGTGCAATCATTCTTCATTTAGGGTGGTGTGAGAAACTATGACCTAGAGTAGTGTGATCACCCTTCGTTTCAAAACATTGTGATCACACTAACTTGATTTGGTGTGAACTACCCTTTGAGATAAACATTTCAATTTCTCTTCATTTATATGGTATCATGTACCTTCATTTGAATAGGGTGAGTTACCTTTACTTGAATAGGTGTAAGTGTCTTTGTTTAAACAAGTCCTCCATTGTTGTGATCTACCATTCTTTCAAAGCATTACAACTTTTTTCGTGGGAACAACTTTGATTTCTTTTATTCATATGAGTGTGAGTAACCTTCAATTTTTTGGTAAGGGAATGACTCAACCATAAGGTTACAAGTTCCTCATTCAAAAATGTACAAACATAGTTGTTGTAAGGGTGTGAATGCCTTTAACCGCATGTTGTGATTATCCCTTCACATTAATAGGTTAAATTTGATATTCAAGGTAATTCTTGTGACCAGTCTATATTAATATCAATTAGTGGTTTTGAGTGCATTGAAGTGGATAAGTAAAGAGTTGGCCCACTCTCACAAGCATAGTGATAGATTTAAAAAAAACACATCTCCCATATTGTNATATGAGTGTGAGTAACCTTCAATTTTTTGGTAAGGGAATGACTCAACCATAAGGTTACAAGTTCCTCATCCAAAAATGTACAAACATAGTTGTTGTAAGGGTGTGAATGCCTTTAACCGCATGTTGTGATTATCCCTTCACATTAATAGGTTAAATTTGATATTCAAGGTAATTCTTGTGACCAGTCTATATTAATATCAATTAGTGGTTTTGAGTGCATTGAAGTGGATAAGTAAAGATTTGGCCCACTCTCACAAGCATAGTGATAGATTTAAAAAAAACACATCTCCCATATTGTCCCCCTAGGATACCCCTACCAAATTGTTTTTGACCTCTAGTTCAAAGCCCCAATATCTCAATTAAAACCATTCATTCAAGGGAAATGTATTTTATCTTCCCCTTCATCCCAAGGTGCCTTGGGTTTCCCTTTTGGTCCACTAATAAAGACACCTAATAAGTCCCAAAACCCCCTCAGATAATCCCTTTCACATAAGAAACCCTTTGAAGGGTCAATCACACATGAAAATATTGAGTATGGGTCAATCACGAATCCCAACATCCATCTTCTCATGTAGATTTTTTTTTTTAAAACCTACAGAAAGAGCGGAAATATCGACAATAGTTTGCGCAAGGTAACGAATGTGTTTTATTAAGCATGGCAATATCGACAAAATTTCATCACAAGGTAATGAAAAGGTTTTATTATGCGTGGCAATATTGATGAAAATTCGTCGCACTTTGCCACGGTTTTGCATAGCACATATAGCATCTACGTCATAATTTTTTTCTCTACCAAACATTTTTGTCGCTATTGCCATGCTTTTTCGTCGCACCTTTCCACACTTTTCCGTCGCACGTATGGAATCTACGTCGTAATATGTTGGTAAGTTTTTTACTTTCGCACGGTTTTTTGTCCTTATTGCGAAAAAATTTTGTCACTATTGCCACGCTTTATAAGGTAAACCTATATTGAGGATGATGACATGTGGAGGGCTTATTTCATCGCTATTTCCACGAATAACTGGTTTGTGGATATAGCAACGAAAAAAGTTCCATGAAAAATAGTATTTGCTTTCATGGAAAGTGTTAGCGTCAGAAGTCACTCCTGGATTGCTTACAGGAGCAGAGCCCAACGCCCATCAGTTTTATGTCACGATATTTTTTAATGGGTGATCAAATGGGTAGAGACTCGGGAAGATATCACTCTAACTCAGGGACTGGGTCTGGTATGTAAGGAACAAAGGAGGTCTTGATCTAACTTCAATCAGTGAGTTGATTTAAAGATGAGCAATTTGAAGACTTGGTGAGAGGAGTGAACAAAATACCTCAGGCAATAGACCTTTCAGTAGTTTGTAGAAGAAAAAATCTGAATGCAAGATCCTCTTGGTTCAGGGCTTCGAGAAAATGAAAGGGGGACTTGACTATATCCTCCAATTCCAAGTTGTTCAGCGCTAAGAAAATCACAGAGACCGATCAGAAACAATGCAATTGTTACAGTGATCCAACCTACATCATCCTATAACAGTTACAACTCGACTGGATCCTCCAATTCCGAGATGCTCTAACATAGTGTAAACAAAGACATGAAAGAAACTGACATTCATAAGGTAAGAAGTCTCAAAAGTCCACGCATAACCATAAATAACAGTGCTTCATTAAATTTTTACAACCGGGAGCCTTTCTCAACCTTGATGATTACAAAAATGGTGAAAACGCCTTCATATACTCAAAACAACCACATCAGCAAAAACAAGACATTGCATTAAAACATTGCGTCTACATGTCTTCTGATAGTCTGCGCATGCAGACTCTGGCCGATCGTGCACCTATGACAAACTCTATTAGATTTTGGACTGTCCTGCTGCAGATGAATCGACCAGCTTTTAGTCCTTTGTTGGACTTTCCATTTATGGCGGAGACAATGTCTAACCACCTCCAACAACTACAATAACTTCTTTCTTGGGACTGAGGATAGCCTCGGTCAACTCTGCCTTCTAGGACGTGGAGGTCTCCTAATGGTGCCACCTAGATCAGTTGAACAGTCTCTCTTTGGATGCTGCCTCGCTAGACTGCTGCGAGGGACCCCTATAGCGGATGTGAAAAAGGGTATGATGGGAGTGATGGCGTCAACACTGTGGAGGTGACTAGGAATGAGAGGGACACATGGCAGGAGAAGAGAGGGCGATGAGCTGAGGAGGGGCCATGTGGATGGAGAGAGAGAATTTGGACAGATGACGGGGGAAAAGGGTGGCGGTAGGTGGAGAACAGGTGGCAAAGGGGAGGACGACTCAGACAGTGACACGACAGGAGGGGGGCCCATGTTAATATTCCACCATTCTAGACCACCCCTTGCATTAAAGGTAGAAAGGCAAGGGGGGTCCAGAATCGCATGAGAGCCGCTAATATGGGCGCCTCAATCTCCAAAAGGTGTGCACTCGATTCTGGACCCCCCTGCCTTCGTTAAAGGAAGAAAGTTGAGGGGGGTCTGGAATTGCATGAGAGTCATAAATTCAGGCAGGTAGATCGTGATCGCCCCAAAGTGCCCGTTCATTAAAATGACGCGCCCACCCCCAAAACTTTGGGAAAGTGGGTTTTTGGATCTTTTTCCTTCGCCCAAGGGACGCTTCTTCACGAGAGTAACCCTAATCATAATTATGTGCTAACATTAGGCTCCATGGGGGATGGAACGCCCTCTGTGGGCTGCCGAGAACTCCTTTGCTTCTTCAGTGCCTTGTTGTTGGGCTATGGAGTCATTTATTTAAAGCTTAAAGACAGAAAGAAAGACAATATTTAAAACCGCGGAAAAACCATGTGTGGCTCAAGAGAAAAATCTTTTTAGGAAATTCCCATTCACAGGGCCATTGAACGCTTCTTGATCCTTCAAATCCTGCAAACTGTAGGTATTATTCGAGGATGCTTTAAATATTTTGAAGGGCCCGATCCACAGGGCCTCGAATTTGTCGTGCTTTCCCTTATCTTGATTAGGAGCATCCCATTTCAGTACCAGGTCTCCTATATGAAACTCTTCCTTCTTGGCCTTCTTGTCAAACACCTGCTTGATCTTCTGCCGATGGTCCTGAATTCTTCTCATTACCTACTCTCTGGCCTGCTGGACTTCCACTAGCTGATGAATTCTTCTAATCATGTCATCAGGCTCCTCTTGATGATCCTAGAGGAATTTTTCTACAGGAATGGCTAGCTGAGAAGGAAAAACAGCCTCTACTCCATAGACTAATTGGAAAGGGGAAATGCCTATAGATCTCTTCATGGTCACTCGATCGACCCATAGAGAAAATTTCAACCTTGAATGCCATGCCTTTTTGTTGTCCTCCAATAGTTTTTTTATGATCCTTATCAGGATTTTGTTGGAGGACTCGGCTAAACCATTTCCATGGGAATAGTATGGGGTGGAATGAATCAGCTTGATCCCGAATTGCTCACAGAACTAGGCTAACGGCTCATCCTTAAAAGACATTGCGTTATCAGTGACAATCTTACTTGGGCAACTGAATCTCGTGATGAGGTCTTCCAGGAATCCAATGATTACCTTGTGGGAAGCACTCCAGGTGGAGATAGCTTCAATCCACTTGGTAAGGAAATTTGTGGCAGTCAGGATCCACCTGTGTTTCCCACTGGAAGCAGGGTGGATCTCTCCAATGAAATTTAGGCCCCATTAATGGAAAGGTCCTGAAACAACCACAGTATTTAAAGGCAAAGACTTGAGCTGTCGCTTTCCTGCAAATTTTTGACATTTGATGCAGGCTCTGACCCTTCTGCAGACGTCAGTGAATACAGTGGGCCAGTAGTATCCGACCCTGAGAATTTTGTAGGCTGTGGTTTTCCAGAAATGATGCCCTCCACATAGGATATCGTGAAATTCAACCATGATCCTGTCATCCTCTTGTGGATCTACACATTTCAAATGCAACCCTAGGGGATCTTTCCAATATAAAACTTGATCGTTAAGGCAGTATCTGACTGCTTTGAGCTTCAGAGCTCTTGTCTTGTTTCTTTGCAGGCTGTCTGGAGGCTGCAACTCCTACAGAAAATATATGATATCCTTATACCAGGGACATCAAGTCAATGGGGATTCCTTTTGAGAGTCTATTCCAGACAGCTGATCCTACTAAATTCCTGAGCATTCGTTGATGAAACTTACCCCCAAAGCTTGGCAATTTTCTTCAGCCAACAGCTTGGCTAAACCCTAACCTTTGATCAATTTGGTAGGCTTTATTTCCAGGTCAAAATCCAGGATCTTGACTATCCACTTACTCATCCTCCCGTCTATGTCGGGCTGAATAAGAATGTCTTTAACAACAGCCAAGGGGACATAGGCAATGATTTTTGACTGTGGGACATAGGTTCTAAAGGCTTTGAGAGCCTTTACTAGGGCATAGGCCTGTTTCTCCATAGTGTCATACCTGACTTTGGCATCCCTCAAAGCTCTACTGAAATAGGCAATAGGCTGCTCTAGCCCAGCCTTGTTTGTCTGTAATAAAACAACAGCCACTGTGTCAGGTAAGGAAAAGGAAAAAATAAGGAAATCCTTTGAGTAATCGGGATTGATAAGCACAGGAGCTTCAGTCAGGGCCTTCTTTATTTTCTCAAAAGAATTTCGCAATTCATAAGTCCACCTCACTTCATTTCCTTTCCTTAACATGGTTGTTATAAGTTTTATATCCTCAGCAAAGTTAGAAACAAACCTCCTCAGAAAATTAATCTTACCAAGGAAAGATTGGACGCGTCCTTCCTGGATCTCGGGATTGATAAGGCTTGTATTGCCTCAACTCTTCTAGGATTGATCCTGAATCCTTCCGCTGATACTATGTGGCCTAGTAACTTTCCCTCCTGCATGGCGAACAAAGATTTCTTGGGATTTAATGAAATGCCAAAATTCCTACATTTCAGGAAAACCTTCCTGAGATGACAACATTGTTCTTTATCAGATTTTGAAAATAATGTTATGTCATCCAGATAGATGACCACAAACTTCTCCTTTTCCCCAATGAAAGCTATGTCCATGGCACGTTGAAACGTCGCCCCTGCATTCATCAATCCAAAACGCATTTTGGCATACATGAATGTGCCCCATGGAGTGGTAAATGTCATCTTTTCCCTGTCCTCAGGCAGAACAAAGATTTGATTGTAGCCAGAGAAGCCATCGATCATGGACATCCTGGATGCTCCTGTTACCCTCTACAATATATGTTCCATCTTGGGTAAGGGGTAGTTATCCTTCCGTGAGCTCCTGTTCAGGTTTCTGAAGTCTACACAGATTTGATTTCTCCATTCTTTTTCCTTACTGGTACCAAGTTGGCCACCCACTCAGAATATCTCAGTGGTACGATGATCTGAGCCTGTAGCAACTTCTTCACTTCCCTCTCCATGATAGGCAACAGCATAGGATTGATCTGTCTTATCTTCTGCCTGAATGGTTTTGCTTCCTTTTTCAATGAGATTTTATGCTCGATGATAGAAGTGTCATATGTTTTGAGATCTCCATAGGTCCAGGCAAAAACATCAGCAAACTCCCTCAATAGTCCAGCGTATTCAACCCTCTGCTTCGTTGTCAGGCTTCTTGACAATTTGACAAACTTGGGTTCATCCTTAGTGCCAATGTTGCACTGAGTTGTGTCAGCGTCATCCTATGAGATTTCCCCTTTTAATGCCACATCATTTCTATCAAAAATCCTTTCCAAAGGAACCAGTCCCCTTGGAATATGATTGTTAGGCAGCTGCACAATGTTACGCTCTGCAATCTTATTCAGAAAAACACCCCCACCAAGATTTTCTTCAGAGACAGAGTCTTGGTCAATATGCATCTCTGAAAATTCTTCAACTGTCTCCAAGAATCTCTTGACCTCAAGATCATCCTCGAAAACCTTCCAATGTTTGACATTGTCAGGTATGGAGGGCCTGTATTTTACTTCTACATCGTATCTGAATTTGGGTGGCAAGGGCACTTTGAAATTGCTTGCTAATGTAGCCAAGGAATCTGCCACTGTGTTCTTTTCTCTTGGGATGAAAGAAATGTTAAATGCTAAGAAGAAACTGTCAATTAGGTCCCATACCTCATTTCTATAACTCCTGAGTCAAGGATGCTTAGCTTGATAAGCGTTTCTGATCTGTTGGATTACCAATTCTGCATCTCCGAACACTGCTACCTCCTGAATTCCCATTTCCTTTGCAGCTCTTAATCTTAGAACAAGAGCTTCATATTCTGCCACATTGTTAGTAGCTTCAAATTCTAGCTTGTATGAAAGAGACATGGTTTCCTGAGCAGGTGATACAAAAAATACCCCAGCACCAATGCCTTCCCTAGAAGAGGCTCCATCAAAAAACATTTTCCAGATGGGGGAGATGGGGGGAGAAAATTCATGAGGAGTGGTGGGTTGCTTTCTTTGTTTAAGAGGAGGCTCAGGAGCATGAGTGAGTTGTAGTAAACTGGAACCTAAATCAGTGTCCAAGGAAAAAATGGGATGGTTAGTAGGATTGGCTTCATCATTGATTATATAGGCCAATTGGGCTTCTCTGTATAACCTCCTATGCTCTCCTCCAAACACTGGGATAGTAGCATAGGTTAGGTCCATCTGCAGAGTTCCCTCCAGTATTTTTATCCAAGATCTTGATAACAACATACCGAACTTGGGGGGGGACATCAGCCACTACAACATCCATGACCACACTTTTCATGGGCAACTGAAACAAGGTCACGACCAGGTCTTTGATGACTCCTAGACATTGAACTTTCCTGGAGTCAAAAGAATAGAGGTCATGATAGGCACGGGTGACCTCTAGTCCTAATTCTTCCATGACAGTTTTGGGCATGAGGTTGTGAGAAGCTCCTGAATCCATCAAACAGTTGTGCAGTACCTTATCATGTATGTTCAAGGAAGTGTAGAAGGGAGGGGATGAATCATTCCTGTCTTCTACCATAGGACCTAGAATAACTGCAGGCTTTTCATCTTGCAAATTGATGGAGTCTGTGGGAAGGCATGGGGCTTCAGACTGTAACAGCCCAGAGAAACGTTTTTTGAACTCTTCATGTTTAATCAATTCGGTGAGGGGCACGGGGATCCTGATCTTTTGAATTTCATGCTCAAAATTAAAAGAAGATGTAAGCTTTGGGATTTCTCTTGCTTCAGGAACATGACTCTGGACCATGGGAGAGAGGGTTTGGGCCTTCTTACCTTTGTTACTATCTGCTACTTCACTAACAGGTTTCTCTGTTCTAGGGAACTGTTCAGGAACATCAGGTCCTGTTATCTTTTTCTTGGACCTCAGGTTATACCCGCCTTGGCTGCTACTAGCCTTGTCTCCCTTGCTAAGTTCATTTAGTTGACTGTCCATGACTAGAGATTCCTCATATGTTGATTGAGTGAGATGAGGAAAAGGAGGAGTGTCTCCGAAGTAGTGGATTTCAGGATCAAGCCCATCCGTTTCCCCTTCTTCCTCATCGGCCACCAAATTATTTTGAAAAGGGGGCTGAATTTTCTAGTCTTCTCTATCTCTTCCCCTCTGGTCTCTTTGCATAGTCGAGGGAGAAATATTGTTTAGCCTCCTAAAACCTCCTTTGTTTTTTACGTTGTGAGGATTTTGGTATACTTTCCTTCCCTCCACCTTCATTTTCTCCATCTCTACAGACAAAGACTTCACCATCTTGGTCAGTTCATCCATTTGAGGGTGAGGCACCGAGGGGCCAGAAGTTGAGGCTTCAGATCTTCCCTTCCTCCTTTCTGTGTCAACCTTGTTTCTCAGTCTATCAGCTGCTAATATGTTAGATTCCACCTCTATGGCTACATATTGCATCTAAGCTAAGGAGGTGGCTCTCCTTTCTCTCAATAGAAGACAGAAATCAAGGTCGAATGCACTAGCATAAGAAATTTTAGCAGAGGCTTCTGAGGGCTTTATCTCAGCAGGGATCTTGTTATACATCTTATTGAATCTTTTGGAGAAGTTAGAGACATACTCTCCTTCCATCTTCTTCAAAGACCCAAACTCTGTCATGTAATACATGAAATCCTTCTTATCTCCCCACTGCCTCAGAAAAGCGCCATCTAGAGCTTCAATTCCAGCAATAGATCCTGGGGCCAATCCCCTAAACTATTTCCTCACCTCACCATCCAAGCTCTGGACGAAGACTCTCATCCAGACATCCTCATTTACAATGTTCAGGTTGTCTGCATAACTATAGAAAGCAGCCAGGTGCTCTTCCACAGTTATGTCCTCTTCCCCAGTGAACTTGGGCATATATTTCAGGTAATCTCCAGGAGGGAGAGGATTCGCAGGTTGAGGCAGGACTAAGGGAGCATATCTGGCAGCTACTATGGTGTCCATTCTACCTAGAGGGGGATTAGCACCATCCATAAGAATATTAGGTGGAGGAGAACATGGAAGAGAAGGAGTTCACGAAGGGGCTACTGGGAACGAGTCTCTAAGTGGAATGGGGAACAATAGGGGATTTAGGGAGAAGGCCAATGGGATTAAGTCGGCAGATGCTTCTCTTCGTGTAGAAGTGGCAACAGTAACAAGAGGAGGAGTGGTAAATATAGGAGTGGGGAAATATTATGTGGTCCTGGGTCTATGCCAAAGTAGAGCTTCATGGGAGAGGGGAGTGACAAGGATTTCTCCCTCCAATCCCAGACCAGGAGGGGAAAACTCGGCAGGAACACTCTCGAAATTTAGGAAACGAGAAACCTCAGAAAAAGGTCTATTAAGAAACTGAGGAGGAGAAAATGGAGTTCCTACAGAAGGAGATGGCGGATTACCTGGTTCGGCGGTGGAAGCTTCTCCTTCAGAGGCCTTTCCTTTTCTGAGAACCACCTCTGGATCAGTTTCAGGTGTAGCTAGAGGCAATTGTGGATGAGACTATGTGTGTCTGCCTCTGAAATCCACAATTAACATGGCAGGTTTGCCACAATGGAGTCACCAGGTGCACAGTAGCAATCTTTAAAGGCTTTGATACCTAATGCACCTTCAGAATCAGAGGCTCAATGTCGTTCAATCTCGGGGAAAATTTTCAACTTCATCCTCGACAACGGTGCCAGAAATGTTAGCGTCAAAAGTCACTCTTGGATTGCTTACAGGAGCAGAGCCCAACGCCCATCAGTTTTATGTCACGATATTTTTTAATGGGTGATCAAATGGGTAGAGACTCGGGAAGATATCACTCTAACTCAGGGACTGGTTCTGGTATGTAAGGAACAAAGGAGGTCTTGATCTAACTTCAGTCAATGAGTTGATTTAAAGATGAGCAAGTTGAAGACTTGGTGAGAGGAGTGAACAAACTACCTCAGGCAACAGACCTTTCAGTAGTTTGTAGAAGAAAAACTCTAAATGCAAGATCCTCTTGGTTCAGGGCTTCGAGAAATTGAAAGGGGGACTTGACTGGATCCTCCAATTCCAAGTCGTTCAGTGCTAAGAAAATCACAGAGACTGATTAGAAACAATTCAACTATTACAGTGATCCAACCTACATCATCCTATAACAGTTACAACTCGAATGGATCCTCCAATTCCGAGCTGCTCTAACACAGTGTAAACAAAGATGTGAAAGAAACTGACATTCATAAGGCAAGAAGTCTCAAAAGTCCATGCATAACCAGAAATAACAGTGCTTCATTAAAGTTTTACAACCGGGATCCTTGCTCAACCATTGATGATTACAAAAATGGCGAAAACGCCCTCATATACTCAAAACAACCACAGCAGCAAAAACAAGACGATGCATTAAAACATTGTGTCTGCATGTCTTCTGATAGTCTGTGCATGTAGACTCTGGCTGATCGTGCACCTATGACAGACGGTATCAGATTTCAGACTGTCCTGCTGCAAATGAATCGACCAGCTTTTAGTCCTTTGCTAAACTTTCCATTTATGGCGGAGACAATGTCTAACCACCTCCAACAACTGCAATAACTGCTTTCTTGGGACTGGGGAAAGCCTCAGTCAACTCTGCCTTCTAGGACGTGGAGGTCTCCTAATGGTGCCACCTGGATCAGCTGAACAGTCTCTCTTTGGATGCTGCTTCGTTGGACTGTTGCAAGGGACCCCTATAGCGGATGTGAAAAAGGGTATGACGGGAGTGATGGCATCAACACTGTGGAGGTGACTAGGAGTGAGAGGGACACATGGTAGGAGAAGAGAGGGCGATGAGCTGAGGAGGGGCCATGTGGATGGAGAGAGAGAATTTGGACAGATGACGGGGGAAAAGGGTGGCGGTAGGTGGAGAACAGGTGGCAAAGGGGAGGACAACTCAGACAGTGACACGACAGGAAGGGGGCCCACGTTAATATTCCACCATTCTGGACCCCCCCCCTGCATTAAAGGTAGAAAGGCAAGGGGGGTCCGGAATCGCATGAGAGCTGCTGATCTGGGCACCTCAATCTCCACCATTGGAAAGCTGCGCACCTGATTCTGGACCCCCCACCCGTTAAAGGCAGAAGGTCGAGGGGGGTCCAGAATCGCATGAGAGTCGTAGATTCAGGCGGGCGGATCGTGATCGCCCCAAAGTGCCCGTTCATTAAAATGATGCACCAGCCCCCAAAACTTTGGGAAAGTGGGTTTTTGGATCTTTTTCCTTTTCCCAAGGGACGCTTCTTCAGGAGAGTAACCCTAATCATAATTATGTGCTAACAGAAAGTGCGACGGATATGTGTGGCAATAGCAATGAAAAATCGTGGCAAATTTGGTCATATGTAGTAGTGCATAGATCAGTTGATTTATTATAAAGGTTCTCCCTTAGATCAGTTGATTGTTTTTATAACAATTTTAAGGTTTTAATTATGATTAGTGTGATTATCCCTTTTTATTAGATTAATCGTTGTACCACAGTTAAATTGTTTCGTTATGAATGTTGTGAATATCCTTTTCTAATAGTTTAATTGTTTTTTTAATAGTTTAATTATGCATATTGTGGATATCCCTTTTTATTAGTTTAATTGTTTTACAACAACTTTAATTGGTTGATTGTGATCATTGTGAATATCGTTTTTAATATTTTAATAGTTCTACCATAGGGAACTAAATTGAAACAGATTGACTCATTGGTGTTGTTATGGAATACCTTGTATGAAAACTTGTAAATAATAATCTATTCACTTCATTTCTTCATAAAGTTAAGGGGTGTCCTTAAAAAGGGGAAAGTAGGGAAGTATGATTTTGTTTCAAAAGAAGGAAGATAAGTAGTGACTAAGTTTTCATATTAGTTGGGGTTGGATGCATTGTGCTTGAATAGTCTTATGATGGTAAATTGTTAGTGAGATACTTCTAGATAGTTGCAATTTTTAACCATGTTGAATGTAGTTACCTTGCACCTCATTAACTGGATTGGTTGGAGTGCTCTTGTTCTATATTTCATTTTAAGGTACGAAAGTTAAGTTTTGGACTTCCGGTGTTTGGTTTTTGTGTCTTGACTTAAGGGTTTAGGACCATTTAAGTTTTCACCTTAGATACTATCACGCTTGTGGCAGTACAGTGGCATGATTCCTTATGATGGGATCATTGTGCATGTTGATAGATAGGCGCATATGATAACCTAGATTTAGGTCATGTGCTTCTTGATGAAGATGATGTTTCCCTGATTTATTTGATGTTGTACTTGTACTGTAAAGTTTAATGTGATTGTTTCTCGCTCATCGGGAAGGTTCTGGTTACTTATGTCATTGATGTTGGTTGCGTTGGGTTGATCTGATGTTTTCTTTTAGCTTGGTAGGATTGGTATTGCTTGTGTCAGGCCGGATGTAGACACCTACTTGTTCCTTAGAACAGTTGCCAGCCCTAAGACCTTAAATGGTCAAAATTGATGGGAACTTAGGCTTGAGAATTGCTTATGTGTCCTGGAGGTCCTAACCTTGCAGGGTAGGACGGGCAGGTAGTCGTTTTTGTTTTTTGTTTGATTGATTGTCGTATGTTGCATCCAATTGCATGATATGCTAGTATGCTAGGTCGTTATGTTTGTTTGTTTCCCGATTTGTGTGTGTTGTGTTCATCATCAAGTTGTGATGATTGATTGTATTGACGTTATTACTTTCCTACATAAAAGAAAAAAAATATGTACTTGTTATGCTTTCTTGTTGTCTTAATGATGGGGATCATTACATATGGTATCAGAGTTGGTTCGACCTGCAACTTGGGATCACTACAACTTCCATTGATTAGATATTTGATTATAAATGTCACTAATTAAATTGATTTGTATTCGTACAGGTAATAATGGTTAGAGGACGTCGTGGAGGCAGACGATGGGGTGCTAGGGGAGGAGGCGCAATGACCCCGGTAGCATCCATGCCCGAGGGGTCTAACCCCCAGGGAGACAAATGGATTTTCGGGAAGGAACATATAGTTGTGAGCAATGTGGTTGGGCTGATGAGGTCCTTTCAGAGGATGTCTGAGGAAATGATCAGTTGTTTGGATAGAGATGAGGCTAGGGCACTGACACCTCCTGAGGGTCCACCGCGTGCCCCGGTCGGTACTGGTAGCATCCACTGTGAACTCGAGAAGGTCAAGTTTCCTGAGTTCTTTGGTGCCCCAGATGGCACAACCACCGAGGCATGGTTGAAGAATATGGCGATGTGATTTTCACTTCATGAATATACCTCCAACCTTAAGGTCCGCATGAAGGTATTTCAACTGAAAAGTAGCGCTCTTCTCAGGTGGAAGATGCTCCTTCTACAATTGAACATGGTCGTCAAAGACGTGTCATGGGAACTATTCGAGGAATAGTTCCAACAGATGTATATGTTTGAGGAATTCATTGAGTGTAAGCTCAATGAGTTCAACGCCTTGCGACAGGGTGACCGTACGGTGCCCGATTATGAGGTCCATTTCATGGATTTTCTTTGGTATGATCCACACCTAAGTACCGAGAAACTTAAGGTCAACAAGTTCATGTTCATACTTAATGTCAGCATTCGTGCAAAGGTGAGGATTTGATGCCTCAAACCTTGCATGATGTTGTTCAGAAGTCCCTCATAGCAGAGGAGAATCTCATCAGTGGGGGTCAAAGAAGGACTCTGACAAGATCGATAGGACTGGCTAAATATGGTGCACAACGACATCAGAAAATAGTTAGGCATGCACCAGGGTATTGAGGCACTTCGAGAGGATCCACCTTCACTACACCTCGGTGACCAATGCCTCAGTAGCGGACTTCTTACAAAGGATAACAACACCAGCAACAACATCAACCATAGCAACAACAGTTTGGGCCTCTTCAAGAAAACAAACAAGGGTTCCAGGTCGGCGGGCTGTCAGCTTCTACTTCAGGTACCATGAGCAATGGACCGAAGAAAGGGTGTTTGTTAAGAACCAAATATCAATATAAGATAGAAAAACCTCAGAAAAAGTACTCAACGCCTTGAAAAAGAGATAATTTCAGATAATAAGCCTCTTCGAGGGGGCAACCTCCTTTTACCCTACTTAAATGTTCAACTACAAGATGATTCAAAATGAAAATGTCTCCTTGGTATATATAGGAGACTAACAGGTATAATTACAACTAATGGCCTAAAGCCGACATAATTAAAATAACATTACTAATATAATATGCCCCAATTAAGGGGTAATGAGCCAATATTAGGGCTTAACATGCCCCTCCCCTTGAGACAAGTGTTGTCTGCA
>JASDQU010102448.1:53294-73262 GCA_032191745.1 Picea mariana
GGTATGAAACTTTCTTTTATGTAGTTCTCTGATATTTCTTCTCTACAATTCCACAGGTATGATCAAAATTGGATGTGCCAAGTGGAATTTATGTTAACTTCCCCACAACTTGTCGATTTTTTTCCTTTCCAAGAGATCTCACTTGTATAGCATACTCCGCACAAAATAATTGATATAAAATTCTAAAACTCACACTAGAAATATTGCAGACTGTCCACGATCCAATGAAACCAGTCCCACTCAATTTAGATACTCTAGGAAAAAGTTATGATTGTTTTACCTGAAACACCTTCTTGAGACTAGTCAATAGGACTAGTCAGATACCCTATCTTACATAGGGTGTATCTACAAATTTAAGATGACCCAGAAGATGAAATTTGTACCACAGATACCTTACTAATTTCTGTAAATATCCTCCAGATTTCAGGGTCTGAAACATTACAAAAAAGTTTTTATAGCGAAAATTCCGCAATGACTCGGTTCATGATGATTCCAGAACCCTATCTTGTACAAGTTGTATCTCCAAAAGTATAAGGTATCAAGAGATGAATTTTGACCCAACGTACCTAGATTCGTCTGCTAAATATCCTCCAATCCGTTCCTTCTGAAACATTGTAGAAAAAAAGTTATAGGGAAAATGCCAAGGTGTCTCAGATGTAGCAGTAAAACCCCAAGACCTTGAGCTCTAATACCATATGTTAAGAACCAAATATCAATATAGCATAGAAAAACCTCAGAAAAATTACTCAATGCCTTGAAAAAAAGATAATTTAAGATAATAAGCCTCTTCGAGGGGGCAACCTCCTTTTACCCCACTTAAATGTTCAAGTACAAGATGATTCAAAATGAAAATGTCTCCTTGGTATATATAGGAGACTAGTAGGTATAATTAAAACTAATGGCCTAAAGCCGACATAAATAAAATAACATTAATAATATAATATTCCCCAATTAAGGGGTAATGACCCAATATTAGGGCTTAACAGTGTTGGCCACGTGGAGAGCCACATTACCAACCTGACTGCCCAGTTGAGAGGACCAGAGCATTTGGATCAACCGGACCCACTACCGTTGGAGATTTGGGCAAGGCACATCAGATTCATACAATGGTGAACAACTGCCAAGAAGAGCACCAATTGACTGTGCTCGAGACGTTAGGTACCTTTGCTTAACAGACCCTTAGTATTTTGATAAATCCCGATTCTAGAGAGAGTTTTTTTTCTGGTGTAACACTAAAAAGAATTAAGGTCAAGGTAGTTGAGCAAGATGAGTTTAGCTTTGTAGAAATGGCTTCAGGAGCCAAACAGAAGGTTGGAGGGAAGGTTACAGGCTGTATCCTTAACCTGGGAGAGTTTGTCACAAGAGTCAACCTGTACATCATAATCTTAGGGTCTTATGACGTTGTGATCAATATGGACTAGTTGGAATCGCATGAGGTGATACTCCACTGTAAGACGAAACAGTTGAGCTTGGTCGATGATGAGGGACGGAGATGCATGATTGTAGCTAGGAACTAGGGATTTTCCCTAAGTTTCATCTCTTCTCTGCATCTACGGAAGAGCATGCACAAGAGATTCCAGCTATATGTGATCCTTACGTTAAACATAAAAGGCATAGTAGAAGGAATGGAAAACCTTCCTGTAGTACGACAGTTTGTGGATGTATTCCCAGAGGAGTTACGAGGGTTGTCACCTAAGAGAGAATTGGAAATTACCATCGACCTAAAATCGATAACTGAATCGATAGAAAGAACACCTTATCAGATGTCGACCCGAGAATTACAAGAGTTGAAAATGCAATTGAAGGCGTTGTTGGACCTAGGACTTGTACATCCAAGTTTGTCACCGTGGGGTGCGCCTGTTATTTTCATATGGAAGAAGAATGGGTCGTGGAGATTCTGCATTGACTACCATCAATTGAACAAGGAAATGATCAAGAATCAATATCTGTTGCCAAGGATTGATAATCTATTTGATCAGATGAAAGGCACGACAGTGTTTTCGAAGATTGACTTGAGATAGGGGTATCACCAGTTACAGATCAAGGAGGACGACATCCCTAAGACTTCCTTTAAGACAAGGTTGGACATTACAAGTTTACTATTTTACCGTTTGGATTGACAAATGCCCCTAGGGTATTTATGAGCTTGATGAATGGGATGTTCCACGAATACTTGGACAAGTTCATCCAAGTATTCATTGACAATATTTTGATATATTTTTGGATGATGGAGGAACATGATGAACACTTTCTCCTAGTACTACAGTGTCTACGAGAGAACAAATTGTTTCGGAAGCTGTCAAAATGCTCGTTTTATCAATTGAAGATTCACTAATTAGGGCATGTCATCTCCGACGAAGGTATCGTTGTGGATCCAACAAAGGTCAAGGTTATTATGGAATGGCTTGCGTCGATGAATGTCCCAGAAGTGCATAGATTCATGAGTTTAACAGGATATTATCGACGATTCATTGAGGGTTTTTTGAAGATAGCAAACACAATTACAAAATTGTAGAAGAAGAACAAGAAGTTTGTTTGGATCGAGAAATGTGTAGAAGCATTTCAGAGGCTCAAGGAGTTGTTGACGACAACGCCGATACTAAAGGTCCCTGACATGGACGAGGATTTCTTGATATGCACTAACAAATCCAAGGAAGGCTTGGGCAGAGTCTTGATGCAAGACGATCGAGTGATCGCTTACATATCGAGAAAGTTGAGAAGGTATGAGGAGAACTATGTGACGCATGATTTGGATCTGTAAGCCATTTTTTATGCCTTTAGAGTATCGAGACACTACCTTATTGGATGAAAAATTGAACTAAAAACGAACCATTGTGGTTTACAACACATCTTTACACAAAGCAACTTGAACGAGCGACAATGGAATTGGTTGGAATTGCTTAGCGAGTACGATTTCGAGATTACTTACATAAAATGAACAATGAACAAAGTGGTGGATGCATTGAGTTGGATACCATGCATATTTTTGGTGAAGCCTCTTTAGACAAATCGATGTGAAAATATTCTAACTTTACACCACGATGATGACTGGTACAAAGAGGTCCGGGATTTTATCGGATAAAAGACAATGATGGTACCAAATTTTGAGGGATTTAATGTGGACAACGATGAACTATTGAGATTTAATAATCGGATTTATGTGCCACCCAACGACGAGTTGAGGAGTTTGATCCTAAATGAGGCTCATAGTGTACATGGCTCATTCTGGAGTCACGAAGATGAGGGTAGACCTTAAACCCTTATTCTTTTGGAAATGAATGAAGGCAGACATAGTCAACTATGTGGCAAGATGTCTAGAATGTTAGCAAGTAAAGGCTGAACATAGACATTCGACAGGATTACTACAGCCACACGTTATTCTAGAATCGAAATGGGAGGTCATTTCGATGGATTTCATTGTTGGATTACCACTAATGGCAAGAAGACACGACTCAATTTTTGTAGTACTCTACACTCTGATGAAGAGTGCTCATTTTATTCTTGTGCCTATGATGTATCAGGCACCTGACATAGCTAGAGTTTTCATCAGTGAGATTGTGAGGCTGCATGGCATGCCTAAGAGAAAAATATCTGATCGAGGATCGGTGTTTAGAAGATGATTTTGGACGAGTTTTCTAGAGGCCTTGGGAACCCAAATTAACTTTAGTACCACATATCACCCGAAGATAGATGGGCAGACCGAACAAAGGAACCAAATATTGGAGGATATGTTGGGCATGTACGTGATGGACCAACAGAAGCGTTGGGAAGAATTTTTTCAACTGGTAGAATTTGCATATAACAACAGTTATCAAAGAACCATCAAGATGGCACCTTTTGAGTTTCTTTATGGGCGACCATGTTGAATGCCTTTGAGTTGGGATCATCTTGAGGATAGGGTCCTGGTGGGACTAGAAGCGATCCATAAAATGGAAGACCAAATGAAAACCATAATACAAAGGATAAAGGAAGCGTAGGATCGACATAAGAGTTATGTTGATGCACATCATGTTGACTGTAGTTATGAAGTTGGTGATCTATTGTTCTTGCGAGTGAAATCACATAAGAGTTCGATCAAGTTTGGAAAGTGTTCTAAACTCTCTCCTAGGTTCGTGGGACCTTTTGAGGTTGTGGAAAGGAAAAGGCTCATAGCCTATCGACTAGCATTGCCTGATTCTTTGAGGTGTATGCACGATGTTTTTCACGTGTCTATTTTGAGACATTATGTTAGTGATCCTACAGATGTTATTGACATGAGTTCTTTCTAGATATCACGCAAGGGTACTCTCACGACAAAGCCAATACGCATTTTGGACCGTCGCAATCAACAACTACAGCGTTGAACGGTAGATCAATTCAAGGTCCAGTGGGACAACTATAGTCTGCACTCGGCGACCTGGGAGGACGCATATGATATGTGTCAACAACTTCCATTTTTGTTTGATAGCTAGACATATAGACATTATGAGATATTTATTTCGGCACTTATATACTGTGAAACTTCAGGATGAAGTTTAAAACAAGAGGGGGTGTATGTAACATCCCGTTCTTGCGCACATGATCAGACTTATTCTTTGAGGACACTTGCGTGCAAATGATCCGGTCCATTATACGATTGGTTGTTTTGATTATGCGTATGAGATGTTGTGGATTTGATGATATGTTATTTTTCTATATTTATATCGACATGCCAACCATATAGAGTAGGGTCAACACAACTTGCTTCTTACAAACAACCCTCTAAGTTGTCGATGTTAATGCCAGAAAGGGTAGGGCACAAGGGACAACCTTGCTTAACTTCTATATTATAATTAATTTCTCCCGACCTAGCCTCGGTATTCCTAAACTTCCATAATATTAAAATTAATTAATTTATTCTTATAATTAATGTATGACAGTTGACTTATCACCATTTTTCAAGAAAAAATGACACCATCTAAAGTTATTTTAGGTTTTACTAGAGAACCAAAAAAAATAGTTTCATTTTAGATATTATTCAAAGAAAAACCCATTGGGACTACCTTTACTAGAGTAGTGTGTTTTCTATTAGCATCTAGCCTTAATTATACGTTGAATGAGCCCAATGGTTAAAAACATGTGTTACACCATAAGCTCAAATCCAAATCCAAAAGAGATCTTGAAATAGCTCATAAAATCATTTCAAGCAATATAGATGATGAATCACTCAGTGACCAATAATAATTATTCTCATTATCAATTGACAATTAAACTAAATTTTATGATAGATTTTACCACCCAAAAAAACATCAAGAGGAAGCGTTTAGAAATAAATGGAGGCGTTTAGAAATAAATGGTATACTCGTGAGAGAAATGTTAAGATTGAACGAATTTTGGCTGAATTTGCATATCGTTTTTTTAAGATGCCGTTATTTAATATGCAGAAAAGTAGATTGAAACTAACTAAAATGTAGGTTGTTCTTGGCGGAAGAGTGAACTAGTGAATGATGGCTAAAGCAAATGCATAAATGAGCCCTGGCCATAACATTGTTTTACTGTGATCAACAAAACGAAACGCTGGAAAAATAACAGGAGCAAGAGACATCACTTACAAGTTACAGCTTCATTTTGCTTCTAGTTTAGTGACGCGCCTTATTCAAATTAACTAAACTAAATAGAGACACTGTTGGGAATTCCTTTGCCAGTTAGCCCTCCTTGACGACTCAAATCTGAGGTGTTTGGATAAAGTAAAGTATATGGAACCTGGGCAGGACCAGATCTGTTCTTCAAATTTGCGTCTTGGTTTCTTTCTGTTATATTCCTTTCTATGTCTTTCAACTTCTTCCCAAAGCGTTCAAAAGCTTCTGTCACACGTTTATCCTCAATCCATTCAGTCGTGGCTCTCTGCCCCAGATATACCTCGTCTGTTGAGTGCCTCGATAGGATTTCTATCAGGGCTATGCCCAGGGTCGTTCGGAACCGGTTACTAATCGTTTTGAGGAAAAACAAGTCCGGATTCTCCACCAGTTCCGAGAATTCTTGGGACCCTTCTTCTGGGATGAACCTTCTGCTTAAGGTGGGCCGATCAGGCATGTACCCGGCGTAAGGGTATTGCCCGAAATTAACTGCAGCGTGAAGAGCCGAGGCCACCATATGATTGTTGTTAATGCTTTTCGAACTTCTTCCACGGTCTCCATATTGTACCACCAAGTCTCGTCCTTCTTGTCTCCGTGGGCGAGCAATATCCAGCCTGCTGCAGAGTCATTAAGACTCTGCAGCCTGGATCATACCTTGCGCGCTAGCCATCCATGTTGCATCCCCATATGGCTCACCATTAAGTATGGCTATCCTGTCGCGCATATATTCCGATCGGTACAAACTCCGACGACTTCACCGAATCTTCCCGTCTGCCGACCTCCAGCAAACATCGTTAACCCACGGCTAACCTACCACTGCTCCCTTATGGTGTCCCACTTTCCAATAGACATGGCATCTGTGAGGGACAATCGTTGAATTTAATTGAGTTGGTGAATTCAAATTTTAAAATCTAAATGGAGGGAATGGATCCCCGCACCCTTCACCTATCATAATTCTGCACATGTATTCAGAACATATATCAAACGAAGTAAAGGGGAGGGGTTTTCAAAGACAGATCACGAAGCCTAATAGTCATTCTCAGCGTGATGTTATGCTCGTTTTCAGTGGATGTATCTCGGACCCCTCATCAACTCCAAACTGTGAACCAAAGCTTTCCGGAATTGGCCATGGTCTCCACCCAGTGTAAAGAGACTACCTGGATGGGCTCCATATCCTACATTGGATTCACCAATACCACCCAATTGCCCAACAGGTTTAATTTCAACAAGGATTATTTCAAAGCAAGGTTGAATTTCATAAAAGCCCCTATCGCGCCGCCTTCGGCCTGCAATGGAGCATGGAAATTTCTGAAACAAGAGCTCAATGCTACCATTATTTTGGCTCCTCCAGGAGAAAGAAATTATCAAATAAAGCCTTGTAAGATCCCATTTGACAGCAGGATATAACTTTTGCAGGAATACATTGGGCCTGTTATTGAAAACAGGATCCCCTACTACTTTTCTGCGTCGAATGTAATGGTGTTTGACCATGAGATTTCTCAATGTTGGCACGCTGGAATTCAAATCTATATTTGCTGAAAGTATGGGTTTTGTTGTCCAAGTCCCCTGCATGAACGCTTTGTTGCTTGGGCCCTATATAAATCTGTTTGTGTTACAAGTTGAGTGCTCCCATTTGTTGTTGAGAAACTATGTTGTCGGGAATCACTGGCAGGGTAATCTTTGCGTGATGATAGTGGGCAGTGGGGTAGTAGTTTTTTCCTTTTTTAACAGTGATTTTAAAATCTACCATTTTTTAATTAATGTTTATTTATTGTTAAAACTGAAAATTTACCCAATATAGTCGTTCTTAAAGCTTTGGATTATAGTCATTCTCAACGCTTTGGATTATGTTATTATGAACAGCCCAAAAGATGTGTAAATGAATATTTAAAATCATGGGTAATTGGTTATTTTTTTATTTATTCAATTAATTATAAGATGTAATATGTTTGGTTTATGACTTTTTTTTTTTTTTAATTTTATAAATTTGAATATCTATATATATAAATAAAAAAAATTAAGAATTTATTAAAAAAAGTTAAATATTAATTTAATTTTATAATTATTAATATAATTAATGAGATTAAAATGATATATTTTTAAGTTTTAAAGTAAAAATGGATTTAATCTTAACTTCATTCATTTAATAATTTGGATATTATAAAGCATTCTAAAATGGAGTTCAATATTTCAATTATTAATATTTAGTTTCATTTATAAACTTAAGTAATTTGTCATCTTTATAGAATATAGGGAATGTTATGCTTGTGTTGTTTTAGTTTAATTAATTTGTATATTAATTGTACATGTTTGTCTACATAGTGTAATTAAGTTAGAAAAATAAACTTCATGGGAGTTTTAAATATAAATAAATTAAAGATGCATTGAGAGGATTTTTTTTTTTTTTTAATGTTAAGTTCTAACAAGTATTGTGATGATTATATAAGTAAAATAATGAATGATGGAGAACTTGAAAAACTTTTAAAGGATGTTGACAAATATAAACTTGTAAGGCATGTACATTGAAGCTTATGGAGTTATCTATCCATTGCTAAAAGTCATACAAATACATATTTCTTTTTTGTTTTTATTATTGAATGTACCTATAACATTTTTAAGAAAATATTTTTGAAAAGCCCAATTATTTGAAAATGACATATTGTTTAAATAGATTGTTTTCACTTATTCATATTCAACCTTCTTATCATCACATATCAAATAATCTCCTTACTACTATGTTTGTTTTTTCATAGGAACATGCGAATAATAAGGATTTTGATTATATGTATTATGCTACACAAATGTTTGAGAAATATTCTCGATTTAAACCTTTGCAGTAAATGTTGAATTACCATAATTACCATATTCATCCAATGGAATCAACTGGGATTATGCCATAGATTTTGACAATACCATAAAGTCTTCCCAATTAAACGCTAATATGCATGATGCTTGTCATTTCAGAAAGTTGCAATGCACTTGTGATTACAACCAAAATTAGACTCACTTGTGATTAAAACCAAAATTAGACTTATCAAGTATTTTGATAGTTAAAAATATGCCTTCTCCATGTAACCCCATTGTCTCTAGAGAGATTTCTTAGTGTGGATATTCTTCTATATGTAGAAAATCACAAATTCCTTAAATGGCTATCATATGCAACATTTATCAATGAGGTGTAATTTATATCATTTATGTACTAGTTTATAATGATAATGACAATGGCAGTTGAATTTCATCTTACAACAAGATGAACCATTACAAACATTACAATGAAACAAAATTGATTGTACATTAAAATGATTCATTCAATTGCTTTGTAACCTTATAGTGGTGGGTTGTTAATGAATTCTTTTATCCCACAAACATATAAAGAAGTGGTTATAGTATACTTTTGATAAAAATGTTACCTTCTCGGGTTAATAAGATTAACAAAACTCTAACTTATTTATGTTAATGTGTAACATTTACATATTTAATTCTTTTTAAGAAAATGAAATCTAATGTTCCTAATCAAATCTAGTTTTCCTTACTACACCAACTCACCCTTACTTATTTAGTTTAGTTTAGTATTTCATCTCTTATTTGTTTGGCACTGAGAAAGTGGCAGTTACAAAAGCCGACTATATGCGCATATACGAAAGTCGTAAATACCCATATACGGAAGTCGGCTAACGTATATGCACATATATAGAATTCAGCTTCTGTATATGTGCATATACGGAAGTTGGATTTTGTATATGCGCATATACAGTAGCCGGCTTCCGTATATGTGACTCCCATATATGCGCATATACCAAAGTCGGCTTTCGTATATGCCTATATATGGAATTTGGCTTCGGTATATATGCACATATACGAAACTCGGATTACATATATGTGCATATAGGGAAGCTGACTTTCGTATATACACATATGCGAAAGTTGCACATACGAAAGTCGAGTTTCATATATACACATATACAAAAGTTGACTTCTGTATATGTGCATATACGGAATCCCACTTCCTTAAATGCACATTTATGGAAGAATGCTTTCGTTAGTGTGAATATACAGAAGCTTGCTTCCATATATGCGCAAATATAGAAGTCAACTTCTGTAAATGCGCATATATGGAAGCAATCTTTTGTATATGAGCATATACAAAAGCGTTTCCTTAAATGCACATATACATAATCCAGCTTCCATATATGTGCATTTACGGATGTTGGCTTCCGTATATATGTATATATAGAAGTGGTCGACTTCGGCTCCTGTATATATGTATATATGTTGGCTCATGTCACTTCAATATATGTGTGTATACAGAAGTGGTCGACTCAGATATATGGACAACTTCGGTATATGCACATATACGAAAGCCTATCACTTCTGTATATGCACATATATGGAAGTGGTCGGCTTCCATATATGCGGATATACAGAAGTGTCTCGCTTCCGTATATGCGCATATATAGAAGTGGGCCACTTTTGTATATGTGCATATACGAAAGCCAACCACTTTCGTATTTGCACGTTGGCTTTAGTATATGGTCGACTTCAATCTATGCACATATAGGGAAGCCGACTGCTTACATATATGAGCATATATAGAAGCCGACCAATTGCGTATATGCGCATATATGAATGTGGTCGGCTTCCGTTTATGCACATAAACAGAAGTGGCCAACTTTCGTATAGGCGCATATACGGAAGTGGTCTGCTTTCGTATATGCACATATATGGAAGTGGTTGGCTTCCGTATATGTGCATACACAAAATCCATATATGAAAGTGGTCGACTTCTCTATATAAGCATATACAGAAGCCTGTCACTTCCATATGTGTATATACGGAAGTGGTCGACTTCGGTATATGCGCATATACAAAAGCCCATCACTTCCATATATGCATATATATGGAAGTGGTCGACTTTGGTATATGGCCAGCTTTGGTATATGTGCATATACAAAATCAAATCACATCTTTATATGCACATATACGGAAGTGGTCGACTTCCATATATGCGCATATACGGAACTTGTCAGCTTTCATATATGCACATATACGGAAATGGTCGGCTTCCGTATATGCGCATATACGGAAGTGGTCAACTTTTGTATATGCGCATATACAGAATTTGACCACTTTCGTATATGCGCATATACAAAAGCCGACAATTTCGTATATGCGCATATATGGAAGTGGTCAAATTTCATATATGTGTCATATATGCACATATATGGAAGTTTACCACTTCTGTATATGCGCATATACGTAAGTGGTCAACTTTTGTATAGTCAATTTTCATATATGTGCTATGCACATATATGAAAGTTGACCACTTCCATATATGCACATATATGGAAGCTGACCACTTCCGTATATGTGCATATACAGAAACGGTCAGCTTCCGTATATGCACATATACGGAAATGATCGACTTCTGTATATTCAGATATACAGAAGCGATTGACTTCCATATATGCGCATATATGGAAATGGTGGGCTTCCATATATGTGCATATACAGAAGCTG
This sequence comes from Picea mariana, assembly GCA_032191745.1. Lineage (NCBI taxonomy): Eukaryota > Viridiplantae > Streptophyta > Pinopsida > Pinales > Pinaceae > Picea > Picea mariana. The sequence goes on from JASDQU010102448.1 coordinate 64,406, forward strand.
ACCACTTCCATATATGCGCATATACGAAGCTGACCACTTTCGTATATGCGCATATACGAAAGTGGTCAGCTTCTGTATATACCACTTCTGTATATGCGCATATATGTAAGCCGACCATTTCCGTATATGTGCATATATGAAAGCGGTCAACTTATGTATATGCGCATATACGGAAGTCGACCATTTTCGTATATGTGCATATACGGAAGCCAACGATTTCCCTATATGAGCATATATGGAAGTTGACCGCTTCCGTATTTGCACATATACAGAAGCGGACCGCTTCCGTATATGCGCATATACAGAAATGGTCGACTTCCGTATATGCACATATACAGAAATGGTCAACTTCTATATATGTGCATATATAGAAGTTGACCACTTCTGTATACACACATATACAAAATCTAACCACTTCTATATATGCGCATATACGAAGCCGACCACTTCCGTATAAGCACATATACGAAAATGATCGGCTTCCGTTTATGGACATATATAGAAGTTGACCACTTCTGTATATGCACATATACAACACATATATGGAAGATGACCACTTTTAAGTTGTGTGACCCCACGTTGGCTATAGTATCCATTGTCAGTGCATTCATTCATAATCCTTGCAATGAAGCCATGTGAAGGAGGCATCTCTAAGTTGTGTGATGTCAACAATATCCATGGCCAATTAGTGCAAGTAGGTGGCAAGAAATTTCCAACCTACTGCAAAGTCATTAAGACTCTTTCAGTAGATGAATATTCTCATGTGATAGCTATGGAAATCGGATATTCATGCAACACCATGCTCTCATCTTATACCTTTGTGTATCCATGAATCCATCTACATCCATCCTGCAAACACCACCCATCCATGCTCCCATTGACTCCTTTTCTAACTCTCGTCGATTCTCCGATGGTTCACTCAATGAAACGATGTAACACTTAACACCATGAGCACTCATTTTCGAAGGTTGTGCACGCCTCTCCGCCCCCATTTTTGATTTTGAAATGTGTTGGATTTTTTCTCCTAGAACGAGTTGCACATTACTCCCTCCGTTCCCATGCTTGTATATGCCAATAAACACACGCTTCTGCATATGTGAACTTCCATAAATGCGTGCTTCCTGCAAATGAACACATGTTTTTGCCTATTCTCCCACAAAAGGGGATGTATGTGTCGGTATATATGCACTTTTGTATATGCGGATATACAAAATCCAACTTCTATAAATGTGCATTTATGGAAGTAAACTTCCATAAATGCACATTTATGAAAGGTGGCTTCCATATATGCACGCTATACGAAATCCAACTTCCATAAATGTGCATTTACGGAAGCGCGCATATATGGAAGCCACCTTCCGTAAATGTGAACTTATGGAAGGAGGTTTCCGTATATGCGCTCTTATAGGGAAGCTAAATCCAATGAATGTGCATTTACTGACAACAACTTCCATATATACACATTTACGGAAGCGTTCATATATGGAATTCACCTTCCGTAAATGCGCATTTACGTAAATATGGAAATGGTCGGCTTCCGTATATGTGCATATATGGAAGCCAACCATTTTCATATATGCACATATATGAAAGCCAACAATTTCCGTATATGTGCATATACGGAAGTTGACCACTTCCCTATATGTGCATATACGGAAGCCGAACATTTCCATATATGCGCATATACGGAAGCTGAGAAGTTGTCAACTTTTGTATATGTGCATATATGGAAATGGTTGGCTTCCATGCGCATATACGAAAGTGGTCAACTTTCATATATGCACATATATGGAATTTGACCACATCTGTATATGCGCATATACGAAATCCGACCATTTCCGTATATGCGCATATATGGAAGTCGACCACTTCGGTATATGCACATATACGGAAGATGGAAGGTGGCTTTTGTATAGGTGTCGACTTCCATATATGTGCATATACAGAATCTGGCCACTTCTGTATATGTGCTTATACACAATCTGTCACCTTATATATATGCACAGACACGAAATCCGACCACTTCCGTTAGCTTTCGTATATGCACATATAAGGAAATGTCTAGTTTTCGTATATGCATATCTACAAAAATGGTCGATTTTCGTATATGCACATATACGAAAGCCGACCATTTCCATATTTACGTAAATGCGCATTTACGAAAGGGGAATTCCATATATGAACACTTTCGTAAATGCATATATATGGAAGATGTTGTCAGTAAATGCACATTCATGGAAGTCAGCTTCCCTATAAGAGCGCATATACAGAAGCCTCCTTCCGTAAATTCACATTTACGGAAAGTGGCTTCCGTATATGCGCGCTTTCGTAAATGCACATTTATGGAAGTTGGATTTCATATAGCGTACATATATGGAAGCCACCTTCCATAAATTCGAAAATGGGTGCGGAGAGGCATGTATGGCCTTCAAAAATGAGTGCTCACGGCGTTAAGTGTTACACTGTTTAGTTGAGTGAGCCATCAGAGAATTGGTGGGAGTCGGAAAAGGAGTCGATGGGAGCATGGATGCGTTGTGGCTGAGGGATGGATGTGGATGGATTCATGGATACTCAAAGGTAGCAGATGAGATCATGGTATTGCATGGATATCTAGTTTCCATAGCTATCACATGAGCATATGCATCTACTGAAAGAGTCTTAATGACTCTGCAACAGGTTGGAAATTTCTCGTCACCTACTTGCACTAATTGGCCATGGATATTGTTGACATCACACAACTTAGAGCTGCCTCCTTCACATGGCTTCACTGTAAGGATTATGAATGAATGCACTGACAATGGATACTATAGCCAACATGGGGTCACACAGCTTAAACCTGCCTCCTTCACTACAAGGATTATAAATGCACTAAATGATAATGGATACTATAGCCAGCTCCCTTAGGGTACTTAAAGCTCACCTAATTCAGGACCTTACGTCAGGATTATCACTTAGCCTTTCCCTTACCACCTTATCCCTCACTTACATCCCCCTCTCATCTCCTTATCCTCTCCATACTTAAAATTTTTAAGCAATCGGGCTCATGGGGGTGGACTCACTCATTTCCCCTCCTCTCTTCCCTCACTCCCCAACCTAACTTCACTTTCCTCTTATTACCCACCCCACTCCATACCTATATACTCACATATATGAAATTCAACCACTTTCGTATATGCACATATATGAAAGTAGGCCACTTCTGTATATGCTCATATATGGAAGTTGGCACATATACAAAAGTCAGCTTCCATATATGCACATATACAAAAGTGTTGGAATTCCATATATGCACATATAAAAAAGTTGACAACTTCCATATATGTTCCGTATATGCTCATATATGGAAGTTGGCATATATACAAAAGTCGGCTTCCATATATGCACATATACAAAAGTGGTGGGCTTCCATATATGCACATATAAAAAAGTTGACCACTTCTGTATATGCGCATATACGGAAGTTGTCGAATTTCATATATGTGCATATACAAAAGTCGGTTGGCTTATGTATATGTGCATATATTGAAGTTTTCTCTCAACAATTTCATCATTCTTGGAGGATTCAAGAAAGATTACATCTCTGGAAAGGATGAATTTCTTCTTTTTCTCATCATAAAGATGATATCCCTTGGTGGTATTTGAATACCCCAAGAAGATGCACTTCTAACTCCTTGCATCAAGCTTGTTTTTCTGCTCCTTAGGAATCAAAGCATAGCAAGTGGAACCAAAGACCCTAAGATGACTCACCGAAGGAATGTGGCCATACCACATTTCATAAGGAGTCTTGTTTTTAAGAGCATGAGATGGACACCTATTTTTCAAATAAACTGCACATCCTAGTATAATCATAAATAAAAGTCATGATATATCTATTTCCATTTGTAGAAGGAATAGGCATAGGGCCACGCAAATCATAATGAATCAGTACAAGTTTTCTACATGTTTTGGTAGTACCCTACGCTATGTCCATAATATTCATCATGCCTCCTATCACCACTAGAATGCAAAAATTCTACATTATGGTCAATGTTAAGAGGGGCATATACGAAAGTTGACCATGTGCATATATGAAATTCGACTGACTTTCATATATGCGCATATACGAAAGTGACACATATACGGAAGTAGTTGAATTTTGTATATGCGCATATATAGAAGTCGTTCATATTTCGTTTATGCGCATATATGAAATTCGGTCCCTTTTGTATATGTGCATATATAGAAGCCCGCCACTTTCATATATGCACATATATGGAAGATGGTTTCCGTATATGTGCATATACAGAAATGGTCAGATTTCGTATATGCGCATATAAAGAAGTGGTCAGATTTTGTATATGCGCATATACAAAAGTGGTCAGCTTCAGTATATACCACTTTCGTATATGTGCATATATGTAAGCTGACCATTTCCGTATATGCACATATACAGAAGTGATCAACTTATGTATATGCGCATCTACGAAAGCCAACCATTTCCGTATATACGCATATACGGAATCTGACCATTTCCATATATGCGCATATATGGAAGTCGACCATTTCCCTATATGCACATATACGGAAGAGGAATGCCGACCATTTTCCTATATGCGCATATACAGAAGTTGACCGCTTCTGTATATGTGCATATACGGAAATGGTCAGCTTCCGTATATGCACATATACGGAAGTTGACCACCTCCGTATATGCACATATACTGAAGTTGATTTCCATATATGCACATATACGGAAGTTGATCATTTACTTATATGCGCATATACGGAAGCGGTCAACTTCCCTATATGCACATATACGAAAGCCAACCATTTCCATATATGCGCATATACAGTAGCAGTTAGCTTCTGTATATGCACATATAGGAAAATGGTCGGTTTCCGTATATGCGCATATACAGAAATGGTCCGCTTCCGTATATGCGCATATACATAAGCTAACCACTTTCGTATATGCGCATATATGGGAATGGTCTTCTTACGCATATGTGCATATATGGAAGTGGTCAACTTCTGTATATGCACATATACGAAAGAGGACCACTTCTGTATATGTGCATATATCGAAGTCAACCACTTCCGTATTTGCACTTTGGCTTTGGTATATGGTCGGCTTACGTCTATGCACATATACAGAAGCTAACCACTTGCGTATATGCACATATACGGAAGTGGTCAGCTTCCATATATGCACATATACAGAAGTGGTCAACTTTTGTATATGTGCATATACGACACATACACGAAAGTTGACCACTTCCATATATGTGCATATATGGAAGCTGACCACGTCTGTATATGCGCATATACGAAAATGGTCGGCTTTCGTATATGCGAATATACAGAAGTCGACCACATTCATATATGCGCATATACAAAAGCCGACCATTTTTGTATATGCGCATATACGGAAGCTGACTATTTCCGTATATATGCGCATATACGGAAGCCGACCATTTCTGTATATGCACATATACGGAAGCTGACTGGTTCTGTATATGCACATATATGGGAGTCGACCTTTTTCGTATATGCCAATATACGAAATTTGACCACTTTCATATATGTGCATATATGAAAGCCGACCATTTCCGTAAATGCACATATATGGAAGTGGTAAACTTCCGTATATGCACGTATATGGAAGTGGTCAACTTCTGTATATGTGTTGTATATACACATATATAGAAGTTTACCAATTCTTTATATGCGCATATACGGAAGTGGTCAACTTTTGTATAGTCCACTTTTGTATAGTCAACTTCCGTATAGTCAACTTTCGTGGTCAACTTCCGTATAGTCAACTTTCGTGTAGTCAACTTTCGTGTGGTCTTCCATATAGTCAACTTTCATGTAGCTTTCTTATCATCGATTTCTAGAAGGTGCATATGGTTCCACTCTAGACGTTACCACATGTTGGTGGGGTATATGAAATGTGAAACATTATCGATTAAGGAGAGGACTCTAGTAGAGTGCATGCATTTGGTAAAGAATGCATCCTGCATGCCACAAACCATTGTCACCAAGTTCGAATTCGAAATTGAATTCGATTCAATATGGAAAAAATATGATTGCTTAAAATTCAATACGAAAACAATTCAGAAGTATACATCTTACAAATACTTAAACATATTATTTTTCTCAAAATTTTACATACCAAAATATTGATTGTACATTTAAAAGTGCAGACACTGCATGTTTAAAAGAAACTCCGGTCAGCAGACTGTATGTACTAATTATGAAAAAACAAAGTTATGGAATTTATGACTACAAATAGAATTGCAGCTCCAATCACATATATTGTTTCAAACTGAAAGAAGGAATTTACGTCCACTACTAGCTAATCATAAAGAAAAGCAAATATTGAAACATAATAGTTCCATGCTGAGCATGAAAGTAATTAGACATCTCCCTCAATTATATAGCAACAAAACTAGTTGTCATAAGACACGATACAAACTATACACAGGCTAATGACTGCAATATTATGTTACAAGAAACAAACTTTGATGGATATTTGTCTAGAATATACTACTAGATGTGAATGAAATCCATGCGGATTTCAACCATACGACAAAGGTCTTGAATGAATGCACCTATATCCAAAAAAAATAGTAAGTCAAGGAGGTATAGAGTCTAGAATGTACTATATCATTCGTTAGGGTATTAGAGTCTAGACCCTCCCACACACACACACAATTTTTAGAATATCAGGACAGAGGTTCGAATCTCCAAGAAAGAGAAACAAGGCAAAAGTATGAACGAAAAAACAATACTACCAAAAGAATTGTTGAGAGAAGAGATGATCTTCAAGTTGTGCCATTAAAAGGAGGCACAATCGCAACCCATGACAATCAATATGATGAGGCATTTGCAATATGGTTGGAAAATAATCAGTTTTTCAATTGTTTTTATGTAAAATACATGGTCAACCATATATTCTCGTACCATATTCCAATTGGGTGAATTAATGGATGAATTCCACCAACATTTGGTAAAACAAATCAGTAAAAAACTTAAAATACACCCAGTATGGAAGATTGCAATACGAAAGAGAGCAGAGTTCTGAGAGTTGAAACTCCCGAAACCCGAAATCATGAAGAAGATCTCGTCCGTTGATTTTGCAAGAGATCAGATATGAACCTTTTGAACTGCGAGTCTTTTCTTTCTCTTCCATCCATTTCTGAAGAACTTTATGGCGATTGAGTCTTCCATCTGAAAGATAGTTTCCGTTACCATTATTACGATAATAATGTGCAATATCAAGAGGCTCCACAAGTTTTCTATATGTATTGCCAACATTTATCCACTTATTTTTGGATTCAAAATTGCCTAGCAACTCATGCCTCTCCCAAAGATCAATAATCTCATCCCAAAACCCTTCGATCTTTAACCTATGGAGATCAACATGAATATACTTCTTGTCTTGGTACAAATCATAATATGTGATGCCATCTTCCTTGTCACAACACTTTTTATACCAATTCTCTTTATACCACTCAAGCTCTGCCATACTACTTTGTCTTAAGCTTAATCCAATGACTAGCTTATCAACATTTTCGTTATACTTGTTTTCAACGTCTCCAGCCTTCCGTAGGGCAACCTGTGCATGATAATTATGCGCAAAGTTATCATCACCATTTCAACAACATCAAGCATCAATTAGTATGTAAACGAAGAAAATAAAATTCAAAAGTGCAGATAACTACATTACAATCTTATAGCTATGCAGTAAGAAATTAACAGAACTTCTAGACAAGCTGAGCGGAAGGCCATGTATTTTACCAAAGACTCTATGGACATAAATAATAATCTCTTCATTTTCTTAATACTCTGTTCTTTGTGAAAAACAAACGGAGGTTGTTCGGAGTTCGGGGTTGGGCTTTACAAACACCCGACACAAAAGGAAAATAAATAAATATAACAACTATTCTCGAATCACGAAACGCGAATAGGCTTTGGGCCCACCACTTTGGGTTCAGAGTTTTGAAACTAAAGAACTCCTTGCACTCCAACAAGTAAGTTATGAATACGAAATAGCGACTTTGATTCAATGTGCTTTTCAAGATCACAATCAAGTTACAATTCGTTTCAGGTATTTATATAAGCACTAACATAAATTCCCTAATTCATAAGATAGAACAAAAATTGCCCCTTCGATCTTAGAAAAGATTTAATTAAGGTGGTGATGGTATCTCGTGGCCTACAAAGGTTAAGGCTTGTTGGATTACTGAGAGGGGGGGTGAATCAGTAATAGCGTAATTATAGTCATTTTTCTTCAAATTTTATATCAATGTAGAATTATTATCCAATAATGAGCAGTAAGAAATAAACAATCACACACATACACAGTACACCAGTGTTTTACGTGGAAACCCAAATCGGGAGAAAACCATGGAATGTTTTTTCTTATATGTCTTGAAGAATTACATTCATTGGAAGCACCAACTTCCTTTGTTTTCCAGCTGCAACTGGAAGGAGGCTCTAACCCCCTAGTTTCTCAGGCTACAACCTGAGGGAAGCTACAACTCCCCAATTCTCTGGCTACAACCAGAAGGAGGCTACAACCCCCAATTTTCTCCGGCCACAACCGGAAGGTGGCTACAACCACCTGTCCTTGCCCCATCCTGCCACCCTAAAGTAGAAGTAGAATGATGAAACCACTTTCACACTATCACTGTGAGATATACTGCTGTAAACCTGTACCAATAAATATGAATCATGCATCAACCATGCATCAACCTGTACGTCAACTTGTAATCAACCTGTACCATAAACAAGTGCATCAACCATGCACCAACCTGTAATCAACCTGTACCATAAAAAAGTGCATCCAACCATGTACCAAGTATGTACCAAT
>JASDQU010102448.1:73312-87076 GCA_032191745.1 Picea mariana
ATGTACCAACATCATCAACTATACACCTCATGTATGTGCCAACTCATCAACTACTTGTCTCAACCATGTACTCAACATGTACCTCAACCAAAATCCCTCATCAATTTCATCATCCAAATCTGATTTGTAGCTCTGTAATAGACCTGGTGTATATGATCACATTCCTACAAACCTTGCTTAACTTTAACAACAAGAAACTAGCATTTTCATCAAACTTTTCTTTAGTCTCACATGCCTAGTTTTGGATTAGTCAACAACCCTAACTTGAAGTAATCATAACTTTGAACCTGTAATGTATAAAGATCTGAAACTGATATTCAATGTTATTCAATGTGTTTTATACAATTCCTCCAATTGTCACTACTTGTAACCTCTTGCAAAAGGAGTTATAGCAAAAATGGCATACCTTGCTGAATTCTGGCTTATTCTAGAGAGCGACCTTGTAGAGCGTGCCCCAAAAAAAATATTTGATTAATTGATGTGAAACTATTACAAAGCATAATATAGACTATACCCTAACCAAAAAATTTGGTCTCACTGAATTTGGATCTTTTATGAAGACGTTATGATGTTTTTACCCGAAACACCTGATTTTGACTAATTTCAGGACTGGCCACAAACCCTATTTTCCATGGAGTGTAACTCCCAAAATACAACGACCCACAAAATGATTTTTTTACCATAGATACTTGGATATGTTTTCTCACTTGAATAGCAATTTCACTGTCTGAATCATTATAGAAAATATTTTTTTAGCAAAAATGGTGAGATGACCTATAAATAACATACCTTAGAAAGCACCATCAAAAGAATTTATCCTTCCTTGCATTTCGGCCTTCTTTTCTTCACCTTCACTCAGAATTCTGGTTTATATATCTTTGGTTACCTCATAAACATATATATATTCAATATGCTCAAGTGTAATTCAAATGAGAGAGATTTGCCTCTTATTTATACTCTCCAAGTAGCTTCCTTAAAAACATCTTCTAGGTCACTTGGCCCACTTTCTTTATTTTAGGGTTGGGTCGACTTATAATTTCTCCATTAAATTTATTATCGAAATAATTTATTTTGTATTCACTTTGAATTATAATACACTCATCACTTCACTTTATTATTTACCTTTTAACATCTCTTAAACCACTTTGACTACTTTGACCTTTTGGGGCTTCTAGATGACATATGAGGGTCCTCCAACTTCGTAAGGCCATAACTCTCAAACCGTGAGGAGTTATGTGACATTCTACATACCACTAGAAATGGCATGACATTTGCTATCCATATAGAATAGTATTATCTGAAAATATATCATAACTTATTCCATTACCCATCTAACAAACTTGGCTCCAGTACCCAAACCTAGGGTCTCCAACTTCTCATGGTCATAACTCTCTAACCGTGAGGAATTATGTGACGTTCCACATACCTCCAGAAATGACATGACAAGCACTATCCATCTAGGATATTTTTCCTGACAAATTCACTTTCCTTCATCTCATTATTCCACAATTAAGCATGGGTTCCCTTACTCCACAAAGCGTCTTCCTGTGAGGGCTTTCACCATAAGGGGACAACTTTGGAGTTCATCCATATTTACTTCTTATCAAACATGACAAAAAATTAATGAGTCATATTTACATCAAATAATATTGGGTCCATTACCTAAACCTTTGTGCTATGGGGATTTCTTCAAGGGTTGACATCAATGAAAACCAACCTTCATCAACAAAGTTGACCACCGCTTGAGCTATTTAGGGAAAACCAGTAAAATGGTGCTTGATCCTCGAGTCTTGAAGGGTCAAGATGACCACCAATGCGTTGTTATTCAGGCAGTGAAATGATTACAAGCTAACATACTCCCTCTTAATCATTTCAAAAACAAAACAACCAAAACCATGCAATACAAGATTGTTGTTAACAATGCATTATAGCTTACAAACCCCAATATTATCTCTATGAATTTTAAACAATTCATTTCCCAAAGGCTTTGTAAATATGTCTGCAAATTGTTTTTCAGGCCTACAGAACTGAACAGAAATTTGTTTACCATTTACCAGCTCTCGAATGAAATGATACCTCGTATCAATGTGCTTACTCTACTTGTGAAAAACCTGATTGTTTGATAGTGCAATGGAAGATTTATTATCACATACAATATGAGTTTCACCATTCTTCTCATGCAATAATTCATTCAAGATTCTTCTCATCCATACAACTTGACATGCATCTACTGCTATTGCAACATACTCTGCCTCAACAGAAGATAAAGTCACTATGGGTTGTTTCTTTGATGCCCATGCCACTACTTCAGATCTAAGACCGAACACATAACCAGATGTGATTTTCCTATCATTAATGAAACCTGGGAAAATCACTATCAGTATATCCGATCATCTCAAAGTTCAAGTTTGATGTGTATTAGATACCAAAATCAGTTGTTCCAGCAATGTATCTCGGGATTCTCTTTTTTTCTTACCAATGAGTACTCTTCAGAGTCTCCATGAATCTGGAAATTAAACTTACAACAAACATAATATCAGGTCTTGTTATTGTTAAATACATAAGGCTTCCAACCATATTCTTATATAGAGTTGGATGAACATATGATCCCTCATCATATATTGCTAAGTTTAGTACCAGTTTACATTGGTGTTACAACTGGTTTACAATTTAGCATTCTAAACCTTTTCAATACTTCATTTTCATATTTAGTTTGACAAATGAAAATGCCATCATCATAATGATTCACTTCAATTCCAAGGAAATATTTCATCAATCCTAAATCAGTCATCTCAAACTCTGTTTTCATGGAATTTTTCAAATCATCTATAGATAGATCTCCAGTAAAAATCAAGTCATCAACATACAGACAAACAATCAAAATTTTACCTTCCTAATTTACCTTTGTATACAGAATTGGTTCACTTGGACTTTTGTTGAATCCAACACTAATCAAGTACTCATCAATCTTGCTATACCAAACTCTATATGCCTGCTTCAATCCATATAAAGATTTCCTTAACTTGTAAACTTTATCTATGTACTTATCATTCTCATAACCCTGAGGTTGTCTTACATAAACCTCTTCTTCCAAACATCTATTCAAGAAGGCAGACTTAACGTCCATCTAATGCATGATCCATTTATTCTGAGCTGCAATAGCTAAGACCATCCTTACTATGTCAATTCTTGCTATAGGAGCAAAGGTTTCATTATAATCAATACTGGGCTGCTGACTAAACCCCTGAGCTACAAGTCTTGCCTTGTACTTTTCAACTTCACCTTCTGCATTCATCTTAGTCTTATAAATCCACTTAACACCAATATTGTTCTTACCTTCAGGTATATCAACAAGATTCAAAGTGTTATTTATTTCAATGGAATCAATGTCCTCATCCATTGCTTTTATCCAGACATCCTCTTTAGCAGCTTCATCAAAACTTACAGGATCACAAGCCATTAATGAAAAAATTGAAACCTGATCTATTTCTTCATTATGATCATATAATTCTCTTAATCTTCTAGTCTTTTGACCTTTAAATCTATTTTTCAATGAAGCTAAGGTAGGATTTGATTCACTACTTACATGTGAATTTGTTAGATGTCCACCATGTCCAAATGGCTCACCACGCTCATGAATTCTAGGCATTCTAAATTGAAATGGGCTGATATCTGGTGCTTCCCTTGTAGGATTTCTCGCTGTAGGCGTATGTGCATGTGGAACCAACTGTCCACCTCCTTCATCCTGCTCAGCTCCATCATCATCTTCACGGGGTAACATAGCTCCCTCTGAAATAGATTTATCAATACTTCCATCCCAGGCTTCCTCTTCCTTAAATTCAACGTCTCTGTTGATTACATACTTCTTGGTGATGGGATTATAGAGTCTATATGCCCTAGACTCTTTGTTGTATCCAACAAAGATACATATCTCCCTTCTGTCATCCAACTTCCTTCTCATTTCTTCAGGTACATGCACATATGCTACACACCCAAAAAATCTGAAATAAGAAAAATTGCAAGGCTTACCGTCCCAAGCTTCTTGAGGTATGCAATTCCTCACGGTCTTGGTCGGGATTCTATTCAAGATATAGATAGAGAAAACAACTGCATGTCCCCAATATTCATTTGAAAGATGCTTCTCTTTCAACATGCTTCGATCCATATTCATGATGGTATGATTCTTCCTTTCAGCCACTCCATTCTGCTATGGAGTATATCGAGTAGTAAACTGCCTTTTAATTCCATGAAAAACACAAAATTCAATGAATTCATTCAATTTATAATCACCTCCTCTATCATACCTCGGGATCTTAATGGTTCGACCACTCTCATTATCAACGATAGACTTAAACCTCTTGAAAACTTCAAAGGCTTCAGATTTCTGCTTCAACAAATACAACCAAGTCTTCCTACTGAAATCATCAATAAAAGTCATAAAATAAACATTACCATTCAAAGAAAGTGTTTGCATGGGTCCACACAAATCCATGTGGACAATTTCCAATGGAGCTTTTTCTCTATAGGAAACACTTGAAACAAATTTCTCTCTATGATGTTTCCCAAGTATACAACTCTCACAAGAGCTTGTAGGTTAATGAATATAGGGCAACCCCTTTACCATCTACTTCTTCTGTAATAGATCTAAGCCACCAAAATGTAAATGACCATATCTCAAATGCCATAACCAATATTCACCTAAACTTCCATCTTTATAGGCATTCAAAGAACCACTCAAATCATTTCTCATAACAAGTGGAAACATTCTATTCTTGGTCATCTCTACTCTTGCAATCAACTGTTTGCTGGGTAATTTATCATAGATTGTACATACCTTGTTCTTGAAGAACACTCTGTACTTTTTCTCCATCAATTTTCCAACACTAATAAGATTGCATTTTAAACCAGGGACGAAATAAACATCATCAATATTTCTTCTCTAATTATTCTTAGTGTAAACTGGACCTACACCTTTACCATTAACTATAACCTTACAGTCATTTCCCAGTTTTACTTCAGATTGAATACTAGTATCAATAGAAGAAAATAAATCCTTATTACCAGTCATGTGGTTACTGCAACCACTATCCAAAAACCAATTATCATTAGCACTTCCTGAGTGACATTACAAGTCAAGAACACACGATTTTGATCATCCTTCGACTCATTTGTGATATGTGCAGACCGTTTTCCAGCATCTGCCTGCTTCTTCCAAGATTTGTTAGCAAAATGCCCAAACTTTTTACAATAATAACATTGTACTTTAGATTTATCATACCTCTGATTTTCTTGCTGCCAGGGTTTGCTACTACTCCCTCTTAAATTAGGAGGATTCTGTTGGGACTTCTCCTCAGACTCTGATTCAGTTTTGTTGGCCCTTCAACCAGAAGATCGACCTCCTCTTCCACAAGTATAAAACCTTCCTCTGCCTCTGCCTCTGGTAACATGCAGTTGGGATTTGAAAGCATGATCCATTGATCCTTTTTCATATCTAGATATACTAGATTCATGAACAATAAGAGAACCAATTAATTCATCAATATGCATTTGACTTAAATCTTTAAATTCCTCTATGGGTACAACTACAGGTTCAAACTTCTTGGGTAAAATTCTCAGCACTTTCTCAATAACTCTTTTATTCTCAGCATCATCTCCATACTGCCTGAGCTGGTTCACAAAACTCATCACTTGAGTCATGAAAGTATCACACTTTCATTATCCTTCATCTTCAGATTTTTGAAGTCCCTTCTTAAGTTCTGCAACTTGACTCTCTTCACCTTGGAAGCACCTTGATAACAGGTTTCAAGGATGTCCCAAGCCATTTTCGAAGATGCATCACTAGAAATGTTCGTAAAAATAGATTCATTTAATCCTTGCTAGAATAATCCAAGAGCTTTGTTATCGCTTTTCCTGTTTTCTTTCAGCAAAACACGATCAGCATTAGAGAGAACCAATGATGTTGCCGCATCAACTGGCTCAGCATAACCATCAATAAAATAGGTCCATAAATCTTGAGAACGCAAAATCGTCCTCATTTGAATATACCAAGAGTCATATGAGTTCTCGCCCAGGACAGGAACTTGAACCTAAGAAGAACTACTACCAGACGCAACCATTTATATAAAAATTTGAAAGGAATCAAAAAATAAAAATTCGTGCAGGAAAACAAGAGGGTAAAATTGGGCACCAACAGGAACTATCTGCACTGAACTAAGCAATAGCAGGATGGACTGCAGGCTCTGATACCAAATGTGAAAAACAAATGGAGGTTGTTCGGAGTTCGGGCTTTACAAACACTCGACACAAAAGAAAAAAAAAATATAACAACTATTCCCGAATCGTGAAATGCGAACATGCTTTGAGCCCACCACTTCGGGTTCGGAGTTTTGAAACTAAAGAAATCCGCGCACTCCAACAAGAAAGTTCTGAATACGAAATAGTGACTTCAATTCAATGTGTTTTTCAAGATCACAATCAAATTACAATCTGTTTCAGGTATTTATATAAACACTAACATAAATTCCCTAATTCATAAGATAAAACAAAAATTGCCCCTTCGATCTTAGAAAATATTTAATTAAGGCGGTGATGGTATCGCGTGGCCTTCAAAGGTTAAAGCGGCCACTGCTTGAGCTATTTAGAGAAAACAAGTAAAACAATGCTTGATCCTCGAGTCTTGAAGGGTCAAGACGACCACCGATACGCCGCTATTCAGGCGGTGAAATCATTACAATCTAACATTCTTTACAAAAGCTCAAAAAGCCCTGGACTAGGAAAAACAACATGACTAGGAAAAACAACATGCACAATAAAGACCTTTACTAGGAGTTCATTAAATTGAAATCTTGTCACACATAACATAAAAGCGAGGTGCTTTACATCCGACGTGGAGGAGATGTCAGTGCCTATCTTCTGTGTGTTTGTATAGTCTTCTTATCAACATAAAAAAAAAAACCTTTCCATGTAATCCAGATATACGAGGCCCCAAAAACTAAGTTATCCATCTGTGGTAGTCCATAATACATTTAAGGCATTTTACTGATATAAAAAACTAATTGCACAACAAAATCACTAGATGTATTTTTTTTATTCGTTCTTAATTTAAAAAGGAATTGAGTATTACGAGAGAACTAGATGTATTTTTTTTATTCCTTAATTTAAAAAGGAATTGAGTATTACCTGAGCTCCCACACCAATAGCTTCTAGCTGCGATGAAATACCCATCTAGTAAGAAGATTCTGAATTGGACTTCGCTATTCTCATTCCTCTTATGGAGTTTTTCCTAACCTCCTCCTAAACAGAATCATACCTTATGTGCTCTGAAAGGAAGGCCTGTACAATCTCGTCAAAGGAAGTATGTTGGCTTTGCATTGTCAAATGAAGCATTTCCAAAACCGTCTGGGCATTTTCAAAACAAGTTGCACCATTGCTCTGTGTGTTCTGAATTACATATGCAGAAATGATCATAGGTGCGGGTATCCATTCCCTCCATTTAGATTTTAAAATTTGAATTCACCAACTCCATTAAATTCCTGACGAGAGGGGTTAACGTCGTGCCTTAACGACGTTCGTTGGAGGTAGGATGATGGGAAGATTGGGTGGATTAGCCGGAGATTTTAGCAACCGGAATAAATGGGCATGCTGGTGGCGGTCGAACGACCATCCTTCATGATGAGTAATGGGTGTGGATGCAACATGGATGACCAAGGTATGAAGTGCACGAGAGTGGTTGCATGGGCATATCCAGTCTGTAGAGTCTTAAAAACTTTGCAGCAAGATGGATATTGCTTGCCGTCTCCATGACCAACATTTCTTATTTCCGTCCACCATGCTTGGAGCTCTGTATCAGATTTCATTGCATCATCGTTCTCGTAGTACAAGGACATGTAGTCCTTAACCCATGAATCTATTGCGAACCATATATCCAATCCGTCCACAGCATAAGGGCATGAATCTATTGCGAACCATATATCCGATCCGTCCACAGCATAAGGGTAGTCTTCGATCATTAGCTTTAGACCATGGGGCATTGATGAGTCCACCACTGCCATACTCCTGTCACCGTAGCCACATATAGGTAATATATTAATTAAAATTCAAGTGGATGACACACAAATCAAGCTCAGATTTCAGTCAATATCGATTATGATTATCTTTTGAGGAGATTTGCAGGCAACCCTTGTTCATCAAACCTCCAGTCCTTGTACACTACCGCACACATCTCCATGGAAAACTTCCAGGAAAGACTGTTCTTTCAAGAATGCCTCCAACATTTATAAGAATTTGGCGAGCCGAAGCATTGATGTTCATGGTGTCCCGAAAATGGGGATTCAGTAGCTTGCGAATGGGATGCATCACACTAAACTATCTGTTGGTAGCAATGACAAATGGTTCCATGACTGCATGAGTCTTAAGCCTGAAAAAATTGGACAATTACATAGTCTGGACCTTATATATAATAATATTGTAAATACTAAAGAGATTAGGCATGTATTCTACAGTTGTTGGTAATTAGTTTTCACCAGTGACTGATAAGCTGATGATAACTAGAATCATTAAGGGCCTCGTAGGCTTTAGCCAACTGCCATAGAGCTCCTTGTACACCTTCTCCTGCTGGAGTAAACACCTTCCGAACACTTTTTCGACCTTGATCTGAAGATGGTAGGCTCATCTCTATTGCAATTGGTTTTAATGTGACATCTTTCTTAAGGAAAAGGATTGTGCGAGAAGCATATATCTTGGTAGAGAGAGTGTTTATTCGATTTACATAAGGCATAATGGCCTCATGGTGGTCCAGAATGAATAGTTTGTTGTCACTGAGAGCTTGAAAATATCATATCAATCTATGAATGTATGAAATTTCATTGGAGGTCAAAAGAGTTAGACATGAGTAGACTTACAATAAGGAAAGAATTGAGTTGACTTATGTTAAATATAATGTAACCTCAACAGGCTGACTGTACACTGCCAGCTGTCCTGGCCAGCTGTACTTTCTATTCTTGTTTTGTTTGAGCCTATTTAGCTCAGCTATTTCCCTTTGCATAGTACTTACTTTAGAACTTCTTCATGTACTTGTTTTGTACTCTTCTTCTTATATTCTAATATACTGTTTTCTGTTCTATTCTTTCTCTCTGCATTTCTTGCTTCACAATTTATCATGGTATCAGAGCTTCAGCATTAAGCCTCTTCACACAGGCTGGAGAGCAACACGATCCTCAAATAGCATAGAGCTTACATGGATCTTGAGAGCACGCGACATAGTCTTTTTCACAAGGATTGGAGAGCTGTCCGTCATACTCTCGAAAGATCCTTGGAGGAAACTTCCATGAGGAAGTTGTCCATTCATACTCTCTAAAGATTGCCGTAAGAAGCTCATGCGACATAGCAGAGCGTACTATGCTCGAAATTTCAAGGAGCAGAAACACAAGAAGGAAGCGGAGACTGAGAAGGAAGAAACAGTAAAGATTCTTGTACAATTTTCAAGAGTCATCAAAGATTCATGAAGAAGAGCTGTAGGAGGCGGGAACTCTTGAAGAATTCAAAGCATTTGTTCAAATTCATGATAGATAGTTGCAGAAAGCAGAAGCATTTAAAGCATTTCGAAAATCACTCAAATCTGTCAAAGATTGTAGCAGAGAACAAAGAACTCGTGAAATTCTTTCAAATCTTTGAAAGATTCACAAATTTTTCTTCTACAGGAGAAAATTCCTTCAAATGCAGCAAAGATCGCGTCTAACGCGCAAAGAATAGCCATCACGACCATAAGATTTGTCCTGCAAAAATATTTGAGGCGGAAATCCAGTTCAGAAGGGATGAGGAGAGCGCAGAAAAGGCGAAAGCATTTTAGCCGTTAGATCTTGCGCAGAGGACCAACAGTTGTTGGATCAGCGAGAAAGTGCATGAGGTTTAGTCCTCTAGAGCGCACAGGAGAAATTTTTACTCGCAAAGTCACGAAATCATCTGGACCATCTATCAAGAGACACGTGGTGAGATCTCAAAATTTCACTGACTTGCAAGGTGTAAAGGTCAGAAGACTACCGTGAGAATTCGTGAATCGCGAAATCACGAGTTATTTTGGACCGTTGGATCGAGATAGATCGTGAGCCGTCGATCTGATCCGATCTCAAAATTGGGGATTGGGAGTTGGATGAGCGAAGGAGACTGCTCTCCAAAACTCCGATACGCGAAATCCCGACATCACATATGGCAAAATCCCGAGAAGATTGTGAGTCATCCATCTCAGAGGACAGGTGGCAGCAGATCCAAGTGCCATCATTTTAGCACTTCGGAGTTCGGGATATAGGAGGTCTTGTTGACGAAAGGTCGGGACACTCCACGGCGAAAGTCCCAAAAATCTTGAAAAGATCACAGTCATCCATTTTTTTGGACACATGGCAGACATCAAGGAAACCGTCAGCATCTCGGCTACCGGGGTTTCAATTTGACAGAGGATTTGGAGTCGCAGGTCGCGAAATCGCGAAACGATGAGGACCGTCCATTGTAAGGGGACGCATGGCAACAATCTAGGCCTTCGGGGAAAGTCTCGAAAGGAAAGTGCCATCGACATTTCGGAGATCAGGCGATCAAGAAGCCAGACGTTCTTGACATCGGGAAACAGGAAGTCTCGAAACCCGAAATTGCGAACTCAAGAGTCACAAAATACCGATATGCGAATGTCTGAAATAATTTGATTCGTTGATCTCAAATCAACGAGGATCGTTGATCCTTGAAGCCAATTCACCATTTCGGTAAATCGGAGATCGGGGAATCGAGGAGTCAGAAGAGCTCGTTATCAGGGTTCACGAAGTCGCGAAACCCAGAATCTCGAGATCCCTATAAGATCTGGACCATCAGATCACAGGAAGATCTGGACCGTTGAATTGTCCAAAGGAAAATTTTGGCATTTCGGCATTTGAAGTCCCAAAAGAACGAAAGGAGGATATCAGAACTCGGCATATCGGGGATCCCGCAGACAAAGGATTGGGCCACTTCGCATCATGAAGTCCTGATTCGCGAAATCCCAAAAAGGATTTCGAGAAGGGCCTTTCCAGCATATTTTTCATTTCGGCAATTTGAAAGACAAAGAACTGGAAAATCCCATAGTCATTTAACATCAAGGTGCGTCGTCACATTGATTGGAAACTAAGGGCCAATTCAAGGCCGATAAGCTCTCTTCGGCAATCGACAATCGACGTTTCAACAATCGGAAGTTGGAGAGTTCAAAGGTATCGTCTAACGGAGTTCCAAAATCACTGCAAGAAAGCAGCAGACCTGGTTTCAGTGAAAGAGACAAGTAAATACGAAATTTCCCTCTGTTTTTTTTCTGCAAAATTTAAAAAAATATATATGTCGTCTAGCAATTTAGGACCAACCCAAGGTCCGATTCTACTTGGCAAGAACTACGAGTTTTGGTGTCTTCGGATGAGATCATTCTTGCAAGAACAAGAGTGATAGGATCCATTGGATCATGGATATGTGGAACCAGATCCAACAGACCTTGCCGCCATGACAAACCAACAGAAAATTGCTCAGGCAACTCAGAGAAACAGAGAAAATAAAGCTAAATTTTGGATTCAAAATTCTGTGGATGACTCAATTTTCTCAAAAATCACAGGAGATGGTACTTCCAAACAGTCCTGGGATATCCTTAAATCAGCCTACCAAGGAAATGATAGGGTCAAAACAGTCAAACTGCAGACCTTGAGGACACAATTAAAGACTTTAAGAATGTCAGAGTCTGAAAATGTGGATCAGTTCATGACCCGAGTCATGGGAATCATGAACTAGATTAAATTGACTGTCGAAATCATCACTGACCAACGCATTGTTGAGAAAGTCCTCAGAAGTTTACCCAAGAAATTCGAAATGGTTGTAACAGCAATCCTTGAATCCAAGGATCTGTCAAGTTTTTCAATAGATGAATTAATTGGTTCTCTGGTGACACATGAGACCTGACTGCATCTCACAGATGAGTCAATCTCCAATGCTTTCAAAACTCAATTCTCCTTCAGCAGAGGGAGAGGCAGAGGAAGAAGTAGAGGTCACCAAGGAAGAGGGAGCAATCATAGTAACCCTCACTCCAGTGGAGGTAACAGACAACAGTATCCGAATCAAAATTTCCAAGGTCAAATACAACAACAACAAAATCAACATTAGAATTTTCAGCCTCAAAGAAGCAGAGGGAGAAGATCAAATGACAAAACAAGCATACAATGCTATTACTGCAAAAAGTATGGGCACTATGAATCTGAATGCAGGAAGAAGCAAGTAGATCATCTCTCAAGAAGAGCATATGTGTCAAATCATACGGGAGAAACCTCAGGAGGCATGTTTCTATCATGCCACAGGACTGAAGAACAACCTAAAGATCTCTGGTTCCTGGACAGTGGATGCAACAATCACATGACATGTAACAAAGAATTACTTTCATGCATTGATTCTTCAATCTCATCTGATATTACACTTGGAAATGATTACTTAGTCAAGTTTCAAGGAAAAGGAACTGTTCCTATTCTTACTAAACAGAATGTCAAGAAAGATATAAACAATGTCTACCATGTTCCGGATCTGAAACATAATTTGTTAAGTGTAGGACAGCTCATTGAACATGGCTATAAGATACTTTTTGAGGGAGCATCTTGCAAAATATATGACAAAGACCCTAGCAGAAAATTGATTTCTGAAATCCATATGACTCCGAATAGGATGTTTCCCCTTACACTCAGAACTGCAAATCTGATTCAACCATATGCACAGAGTGCATCTACCCTGAATGACACAATGGTTTGGCATACAAGATTTGGACATCTACCATTTTAGAGTCTAAGTCTTCTTCAGAAGAACTCCATGGTCAAAGGTCTTCCTATATTTAAAGAGAAAATTCCCCCATGTGAGTCTTGCATACTTGGAAAACATAAGAGAACTAGTTTTCCACAGTCATCAAATCAAGCCAAACGACATCTTGAGCTTGTTCACACTGACTTATGTGGACCAATGCAAACATAGTCAATAGGTGATAGCTTTTACTTTCTAACGTTTATTGATGATTTCAGTAGAAAAATATGGATCTATTTTCTCAGACACAAGTCTGAAACTTTTGAAAAATTCAAAGAATTCAAAGCAGAAGCTGAAAAACAGAGTGGCAAATATATCAAAGCACTCAGGTCAGATGGAGGATGAGAATACAACTCCAGAGAATTTGCAAATTTCTGCAAATCACAAGGCATTATCATGCAAACAACAGCCAGGTATACTTCACAACAGAATGGAGTGGTTGAAAGGAAAAATCAGACAATAATGAATATGGCAAGAACACTTCTCAAAGAGAAAAGTTTGTCAAATAGGTTTTGGGCTGAAGCAGTAGCATGCTCAGTTTATCTTTTGAATAGATCTCCAACCATCAAACTAAAGCTAAAAGTCCCCCAAGAAGCATGGAGTGGGACAAAGCTCAATGTTGCGCATCTAAGGACATTCAGATGCATAGCATATTCTCACATACCTTTCGAATTAAGGAAGAAACTTGACGACAAAAGTGAGAAATGTATTTTCACTGGATATAGTGAAACATCTAAAGCTTACAGGCTTTACAATCCAATCTCCAAGAAACTAATTCTCAGCAGAGATGTAAAATTTCTGGAAAATCAATTCTGGAATGATTAAGAAAATAAGCAAATGGACAGTTAAAATTCATTGCTGCCAAGTTATGAAAATGCAGAAAATTCAGGACAGCAAGTACCTCAAACTATTCTTCCAAGATTGCAAGTA
>JASDQU010102448.1:106713-145036 GCA_032191745.1 Picea mariana
CATGCTTTCCTAGTTAGTGTTTCAATGCTTTCTTAGATCAGTTTGATTTCAGCAACATAGATTATATTAGATTAGTTCTACTTCAGTCCTGCATATACAGTGCGTGTGCTTCGTCAGTCTACGTACCCCGGGTTGACAATTAAATGGTTGGGCAAGTACTACAACGTTATTATAATGACATATATTTCGCCTGACAGAACTCTGCTCCCAATAAGTTTCCCACCAATGTTTGACATGGGGGAGAGCTTTAATGAGTGAGAATGTGATCTTTTCTTTGTCAAAAAATTTGTGAACAGAGAAATAACCTTCTAGCAGATTTAACCATTTGTCTATGGCTTCTGCGTCTATCTGTCCTTCAAATACAAGAATATAAAAATTAACTTGTACCTTGAAATGAGAGGTGCCTCCAAAGTGGTCACTTGATGAAGATGCGACTGTTTCTATCGACAGTCGTTGAAGGATGTGGGAAATATTCTTCATCATTTCGTCCCTCTGTCGCGTGAGAGCTTGCTCAAGCAACAGACTGATAGGATCATCTGCTCCATCGTTTTTCTTTTCTTACGCCATTGAGGGTTTCTTGGGTGTGCGAGAGAGATTGTACTCAAGAGAGACAAGCTTGAGACCCAACTTTCTATACTCACACCTCGTCGGGGACATGCACTGAAAAAAACGACCAAGAACAACCTGCTCTAATAAAACTGATCCGAATTATTTTTGGCACGAAATGAGATCGAAGATATAATAAAGAAATGCACAAAGATATAGCAGAGAATCAATAATATAACAAAAATATATCAGAGATGCAACCATAAACACATATATACAGTAATACATGATTTCTAATAATGAAATAAATGTACAGAGACTGTAAAATACAGAGTGAAAGACTCGATAGAATGGTGGCAACTTATCTTTGAGAAGAGATGTGAGGGCTACTCGAATTTGCAAGAAGATGATTAAAATGAGGCTCTGAAGGCCTTTTTACAATAAAAATGAATGCCAAAAGTCCTAGACATTCAAAAACCTAACCCTAGGAGATGAAGCGCCAAAAGTCACGTGGGCCCCATTTGGGTAAGTTAGCACATCAACTTCCCGGGGTCGTAACTTTTGCATATGATCTCCATTTTAGGCGTATGATAGCTCATTGGAAAGGTATAGTAGAGGAGATTCATTTTGAGGGCTCAATAATGCCTTTGAAAATCATTGAGAACCTTGATCTCAAAAAACCTTCATTTGTGCCCTGAAAATGGCCCCATAACTTAAAAACTACTAAAAATAGTAAATTGTCAAATTTGCCAGAAAACTGTTTTGAGCCAGTCGAAAAAGGTGGGTGGCCATCGATATTCACTTGGATCAATCCTCCCTCCCTAGGAAGCAATGGTATCCATTACGTTGAGTTGTCGGGGTGAGGGAAAAACGTTTGTTGAATCTGCATCTTGGTGAGCTGCTTGCCTTGCTAGAGACGTCGATCTGCTCAGTTTGTGGAAGTCTGTTACGAACCTCTTGAGGCTGACACTATTCAACAAGTCAGGCTACATGAGAGGACAGTGTGCAGAAGGAATATTTGCACTTTTCTGCAACCTTGTCGACTTGCTTCTGTTGGATAGAAGGTGCTTGGGGCGAAGTTGTAGTGGTTGCAGTGTCCTTCTATTCCCCTTTTGAACAAATTGTGAAGAAGATAAATTTTGTAGTATGAGATACCACCTTGTGAGACTTTTTAGGTGGAACAGTAGTCGGAACTACCTCTGGTATTTTGTAGAGATGACCTCCCAAAGAAACAATGACACTATGGGGTCGAGACTCATAAACAACGTGGCGCTTCCACATATATGGTTGGACCAAGAGAACATCACCGACATATAGTGGGGCAACATCAGATAATACCTCATCCTTGAAGGGTTGGATGCCATGAAGATCTTGTCCTTGGTGAAGCCACTCGATGTTGTATGGTTGTGGGTGTGGTGTTTTCGACAATCCCAATTGTTTGACGACCTCTACTGAGATGAGGTTCTTTTGGATTTCGCTATAAACAATAAAATTTAGCACGGTCCCCTTCACCCACATCTGTGAATGAAAAAGGCACTCCCCCTCTTCAGGATCTGTTGGTTCTTCTGGTTGAATTGTTGCAGTCATGACAATAGCAGTGGGTTCTACATCCATGATCTGTCCTTTACCAGTATTTTCATAATCATATTCAGAATTAGGGTTCGGCTCCTTATCTTTGGTCTTGGCCACCAATGACTATTTTGAGCGACATTCATCTGTGTTGTTCTAGGAGATTTTGTAGAAATCACACAATTTTTCGGTGTCCTTCTTTGTCTTCCTGTGACCCTTCTTTTCATGTGGCTTGGACTGGTTTTCGAGAGACTATTTGTTAGGGACGTCTTTGTCATACTTTGGTTGTTGCGTATTTGCAGAACCAAAATCTCATTTTTTCTGGTGCTTAAATTTATGCTCAATTTTAACAACATATCGATAGGCAACAACGAGTGATGAGATGTCAATAAAATCTATTTCAGTTCGGATGTATCTGTGTAGAGCCCCATAGTATTTCAGAACCAAATGTCGTTCGGATTCTTTGATACCCATCTTGGTGCGCAAGGTATGAAAGATATTGGTCAAGTCTAGAACTGGTTGGACCCTCTCTTTCCGCAATGTGGTCCATCTAATGTAGTGGTCCTCATATTTTCCAATAGGGTAATATTGTTCCTTTACCGCATCCACAAAAAAATCCCAAGTTGGATCAGCCCCATATATTTGAGACTCCTCTATGGAACTCTACTCCCAATAAGTTTCCCACCAATGTTTGACATGGGGGAGAGTTTTAAGGAGTGAGAAGGTGATCTTTTCTTTGTCGAAAATTTTGTGAACAAAGAAATAACCTTCTAGCAGATTTAACCATTTGTCTAGGGCTTTTGCATCTATCTATCCTTCAAATACAGGAATATCAAAATTAGCTTGTACCTTGAAAGGCGAGTTGCCTCCAAAGTGGTCGCTTGATGAAGATGCTCCTGTTGCTATCGGCAGTCGTTGAAGGATGTGGGAAAAATTCTCCATCATTTCGTCCCTCTGTCGTGTGAGAGCTTGCTCAAGCAACAGACTGATAGGATCATCTGCTCTGTCGTTTTTCTTTTCTTCTGCCATTGAGGGTTTCTTGGGTGTGCAAGAATGATTGTCCTCAATAGAGACAAGCTCGATGCCAAACTTGCTATACTCATACCTCGTCGGGGAAATGCATTGAAAAAAATGACCAAGAACAACATGCTCTAATACCACTGATCCGGATTATTTTCCCCACGAAATGAGATCGGAGATATAATAAAGAAATGCACAGAGATATCCCAGAGATTCAATAATATAACAAACATATATCAAAGATGTAACCATAAACACAGATATACAGTAATACATGATTTCTATTAATAAAATAAATGTACAGAGACTTTAAAATACAGAGTGAAAGACTCGATAGAATGGTGGCAGTTTATCTATGAGAAGAGATCTGACGGCTACTCACATTTGCAAGAAGATGATTAAAATGAGGCTCTGAAGGCATTTTTACAATAAACAAGAATTCCAAAAGTCTTAGATATCCCAAAACCTAACCCTAGGAGATGAAGCGCCAAAAGTCATGTGGGCCATGTTTGGGTAAGTTAGTACATCAACTTCCCGAGGTCGTAACTTTTGCATACGATCTCCATTTTAGGCGTATGATATATCGTTGGAAAGGTATCACCGAGGAGATTTATTTTTGGGGATCAATACTATATTTGGAAACTATTGAGGACCTCTATCACTAAAAAACTTCATTTGGGCCCTCAAAATGGCCCTGGAAGTAAAAAATTGCTAAAAATAGTAAATTGTCAAATTTGCCAGAAAACTGTTTTGAGCCAGTCGAAAAAGGTGAGTGGCCACCGATATCCACCTGGATCATTCCTACTTCCTTAGGAAGCAATGGTATCCATTGATTTGAGTTCCCAGGGAAGAGGAAAAATCATTTGCTGAATCTGCATCTTGGTGAGCTGCTTGCCTTGCTGGAGACGTCATGTTGCTCAGTTTGTGGAAGTCTGTCACGAACCTGTTGAGGCCAAGGTTGTTCAAAAAGTTTGGCTACATGAGAGGAAAGTGTGCAGAAGGAATCTTTTCACTTTGCTACAATCTTTTCGACCTGCTTCTGTTGGATAGAAGGCGCTTGGGGTGAAGATATAGTGGTTGTAGTGACCTTTTGTTCCCCTCTTGAACAAATTGTGAAGAAGCTGAATTTTACAGTAAGAGATACCACCCTGCGACACTTTTTAGGTGGAACAGTAGTCAGAACTACCTCTAGCATTCTGTAGAGATGACCCCCCAGAGAAACAATGACACTACGGGGTCAAGACTCATAAACCGCATGGCGCTTCCACATATATGGTTGGCCCAAGCGAACATCACAGACATCTAGTGGGGAAACATCACATAATACCTCATCCTTGAAGGGTTGGATTCCATATGATAATCGACATTGGTGGCTGACATGAAGATCTCATCCTTGGCAAAGCCACCCGATGTTGTATGGTTGTGGGTGTGGTGTTGTCGACAATCCCAACTGTTTGACGACCTCTGCTAATATGAGGTTCTTCTGGATTCCACTATTAACAGTAAAATGCAGCGAGGTCCCCTTCTCCCACATCTGTGAATGAAAAAGGTGCTCCCCCTCTTCAGGATCTATTGGTTCTTATGGTTGAATTGTTGCGGTCATAAAAATAGTAGTGGGGTTTGCATCAATGATCTGTCATTTACCAGTATTTTTAGAATCATATTCTGAATCAGGGTTCGGCTCTTTGTCTTTGATATTGGCCACCAATGACTGTTTTGAGGGACATTCATCGGTGTTGTGCCGGGGGCTTTTGTGGAAATCGCACCATTTTCCGGTGTCCTTCTTTGTCTTCCCGTGACCCTTCTTTTCATGTGGCTTGGAATGGTTTTGAGAGACTATTTGTTAGGGACGTCTTTGTCATACTTTGGTTGTTGCGGATTTGCAGAACCAAAATCCCATTTGTTCTTATGCTTAAATTTCTGCTCGATTTTAACATATCGATAGACAACACCAAGTGATGAGATGTCTAGAAAATACATTTCAGTTTGGATGTATGAGATACCACTTTGTGACACTTTTTATGTGGAACAGTAGTCGAAACTACCTCTAGTATTCTGTAGAGATGACCCCCCAGAGAAATAATGACACTGCGGGGTCGAGACTCATAAACAATGTGGTGCTTCCACATATATGGTTGGCCCAAGGGAACATCACAGACATCTAGTGGGTCAACATCACATAATACCTCATCCATGAAGGGTTGGATGCCATATGACAATCGACATTGATCGCTGACACGAAGATCTCATCCTTGGCGAAGCCACCCAATGTTGTATGGTTGCAGATGTGGTGTTGTCAACAATCCCAATTGTTTGACAACCTCTGTTGAGATGAGGTTCTTCTAGCTTCTGCTATCAATAATAAAATGTAGCAGGGTCCCCTTCAGCCACATCTGTGAATGAAAAAGGTGCTCCCTCTATTCAGGATCTGTTGGTTCTTCTGGTTGAATTGTTGTGGTCACGAAAATAGCAGTGGGGTCTGCGTCAATGATCTGTCCTTTACCAGTATTTTTAGAATTAGATTCAGAATCAGGGTTCGGCTCCTTGTCTTTGATATCGACCACCAATGACTATTTTGAGTGACATTCATCGGTGTTGTGCCAGGGGCTTTTGTGGAAATCGCACCATTTTCTAATGTCCTTCTTTGTCTTCCTGTGACCCTTATTTTCATGTGGCTTGGACTGGTTTTCAGGAGACTTTTTATTAGGGATGTATTTTTCATACTTTGCTGCTTGTGGATTTGCAGAACCAAAACCCCATTTGTTCTGGTGCTTAAATCTCTGCTTGATTATAATAGTGTATCTATAGGCAACACCTAGTGATGAGATGTCCAGAAAATCCATTTTAGTTTGTATGTAACTGTGTAGAGCCCCATAGTATTTCAGAACCAAATGTTGTTCAGGTCTTTGATACCCATCTTGGTGCACAAGGTATAGAAGGTATTGGTGAACTCCAGAACTACTTGGCCCCTCTCTTTCTGCAGTGTGGTCCATCTCATGTACTGGTCCTCATAGTTGTCAATAGGGTAATATTATTCCTTTACCGCATCCACAAAAAAATACCAAGTGGGATTGGCCCCATATATTTTAGACTCCTCTGTGGAACACTGCTCCTAATAAGTTTCTCAAAAATGTTTAACATGGGGGAGAGATTTAAGGATTGCGAAGGTGATATTTTCTTTGTCAGAAAATTTGTGAACACAGAAATAACCTTCTAGCAGATTTAACCATTTGTCTAGGGCTTCTACATCTATCTTTCCTTCAAATACAGGAATATCAGAATTAACTTGTGCCTTGAAAGGGAAGGTACCTCCAAAGTGGTCTCTTGATGAATATGCGCCTATTGCTATTGGCAGTCATTGAAGGATGTGGGAAAAATTCTCCATCATTTCGTCCCTCTGTCGCGTGAGAGCTTGCTCAAACCACAGACTGATAGGATCATATGCTCCGTCGTTTTTATTTTCTTCCACCATGGAGGGTTTCTTGGGTGTGCGAGAGCGATTTTACTACAAAGAGACAAGCTCGAGACCCAACTTGCTATACTCAAACCTCATCGGGGACATGCACTGAAAAAAAGGACCAAGAACAACCTGCTCTGATATCACTAATCCAGATTATTTTCGGCACGAAATGACATCAGAGATATAATAAAGAAATGCACAAAGATATCGCAGATATTCAATAATATAATAGAAATATATCATAGATGCAACCATAAACAAATATATACAATAACACACGATTTCTATTAATGAAATAAATGTACAGAGATTGTAAAATACAGAGTGAAAGACTCGATAGAATGGTGGAAGCTTATCTCTGAGAAGAGATCTGAAAGCTACTCACATTCACAAGAAGATGATCACAATGAGGCTCTGAAGGCCTTTTTACAATAAACATGAATTCAAAAAGTTCTAGACATCCAAAAACCTAACCCTAAGAGATGAAGCACCAAAATTCATGTGGGCCTCATTTGGGTAAGTTAGTACATCAACTTCTCGGGGTTGTAACTTTTGCGAACGATCTCCGTTTTAGGCGTATGATAGCTCGTTGGAAAGGTATCATCAAGGAGATTCATTATGGGGGATAAATCATGCCTTCAACTATTATTGAGAACCTATATATCGAAAATCCTTCATTTGGGCCCTCAAAATGGCCCCGAAAGTTAAAACTGCTAAAAATAGTAAATTGCCAAATTTGCCAGAAAACTATTTTGAGCCAGTTGGAAAAGGTGGGTGGACATCGATATCCTAATAGATCAATCCCCCCTCCTTAGGAAGAAATGGTATCCATTGCATTGATTTTTTGGGGTAGAGGGAAAAATGTTTGCTAAATCTACATCTTGGTGAGCCGCTTGCCTTGCTAGAGACGTCGCGCTGCTTATTTTGTGGCTGATGTTGTTAAAAAAGTTAGGCTACATGAGAGGACGATGTGCAAAAGGAATCTTTGTGCTTTTCTTTAACCTTGTCGACCTGCTTCTGTTGGATAGAAGGTGCTTGGGGCGAAGCTGTAGTGGTTGCAGTGTCCTTCTGTTCCCCTTTTGAACAGATTGTAAAGAAGCTGAATTTTGTAGTATGAGATACCACCTTACGACACTTTTTACATGGACTAGTAGTAGGAAATACCTCTAGTATTCTATAGAGATGACCCCTCAGAGAAACAATGACACTGTGAGGTCGAGACTCATAAACAGAATTGCGGTTCCAGGTATATGCTTGGCCCAAGAGAATATCACAGACATATAGTGGGGAAACATCTTATAATACCTCATCCTTGAAGGGTTGGATTCCATATGACAATTGACATTGCTGGCTGACACAAAGATATCATCCTTGGTGAAACCACCCGATGTTGTATGGTTGCGGGTGTGGTTTTGTCGACAATCCCAACTATATGATGACCTCTGATGAGATGAGGTTCTTTTGGCTTCCACTATCAACAATAAAATGCAATGGGGTCCCCTTCACCCACATATATGAATGAAAAAGGTGCTCCCTCTCTTCAGGATTTGTTGGCTCTTCTGGTGGAATTGTTGCGGTCGCGACAATAGCAGTGGGGTCTGCGTCAATAATCTGTCCTTTACCAATATTTTTAGAATCAGATTCTGAATAAGGGTTCAACTCCTTGTCTTTGATCTCGACCACCAATGACTATTTTGAGTGACATTCATTGGTGTTGTGGCAGGGGCTTTTGTGGAAATTGCACCATTTTCTGGTGTCCTTCTTTGTCTTCCAGTGACTCTTCTTCTCATGTGGCCTCAACTGGTTTTTGGGAGACTGTTTGTTAGGGACATCTTTGTCATACTTTGGTTGTTGCGGATTTGCAGAACCAAAATCCTGTTTGTTCTGGTGCTTAAGTTTCTGCTCGATTTTAATAGCATATCGATAGGCAGCACCGAGTGATGAGATGTCAAGAAAATCCATTTCAGTTTGGATGTATCTGTGTAGAGCCCCATGGTATTTTCGAACCAAATGTCGTTCGAAGTCTTTGATACCTAGCTTGGTGCGCAAGATATGGAAGGTATTGGTGAACTTCGGAACTTCTTGGCACCTCTCTTGTCGTAGTGTGGTCCATCTCATGTACTGGTCCTCATAGTTTCCAATAGGGTAATATTGTTTCTTTACCGCATCCACAAAACAATCCCAAGTGGGATCAACCCCATATATTCCAGACTCCTCTATGGAAATTTTCTCCCAATAAGTTTCCCAGTAATGTTTGACATGGGGGAGAGCTTTAAGGACTACGAAGGTGATATTTTCTTTGTCGAAAATTTTTTGAACAAAGAAATAACCTTCTAGCAGATTTAACCATTTGTCTAGTGATTCTGCATCTATCTGTCCTTCAAATACAAGAATATCAGAATTAACTTGTACCTTGAAAGGCGAGGTGCCTCCAAAATGGTCGCTTGATGAATATGTTGATTTTTCTATTGGTAGTCATTGAAAGATGTGGGAAAAATTCTCCATCATTTCGTCCCTCTGTCGCGTGAGAGCTTGCTCAAGCAATAGACTAATAGGATCGTCTACTCTGTTGTTTTTCTTTTCTTTTACCATTCAGGGTTTCTTGGGTGTGTGAGAGCAATTGTCCTCAAGAGAGACAATCTCAAGACCCAACTTGATATAGTCAAACCTCGTCGGGGACATGCACTGAAAAAAATGACCAAGAACAGCCTGCTCTGATACCACTGATCTGGATTATTTTCGGCACAAAATGAGCTTGGAGATATAATAAAGAAATGCATAGAGATATCACAAAGATTCAATAATATAACAGAAATATATCATAGATGCAACCATAAACACATATATACAATAATACACAATTTCTATTAATGAAATAAATGTACAGATACTGTAAAATATAGAGCGAAAGACTCGATAGAATGGTGGAATCTTATCTCTGAGAAGAGATGTGACGGCTACTCGCATTCGCAAGAATATGATTACAATGAGGATCTGAAGGCCTTTTTACAATAAATAGGAATGCCAAAAGTCCTAGACATCCAAAAACCTAACCCTAGGAGATGAAGCACCAAAATTCATGTGGGCCCCGTTTGGGTAAGTTAGTACATCAACTTCCCGGGGTCATAATGTTTGCATACGATCTCTATTTTAGGCGTATGATAGCTAGTTGGAAAGGTATCGTCAAAGAGATTCATTTTGATGGCTCAATCATGATTTTTTCTATCATTGAGAACCTCGATCTCGAAAAACCTTCATTTCGTCCCTCAAAATGGCCTTGGAAATTAAAAACTGCTAAAAATAGTAAATTGTCAAATTTGGCAGAATTTTTTTTTGAGCCAGTCGAAAAAGGTGGGTGGCCACTGATATCCACCTGGATCAATACTCCCTCCTTATTAATAAATGGTCTCCATTGCGTTGAATTCCCGGGGGAGAGGGAAAAGCATTTGCTAAATCTGCATCTTGGTGAGCTGCTTGCCTTGATGGAGACGTCACGCTTCTCAGATTGTGGAAGTCTGTCACGAACCTATTGAGGCTGAGGCTTTTCAAAAAGTTGGGCTACATGAGAGGACTATGTGCAGAAGGAATCTTTGCGCTTTTCTGCAACCTTTTCGACCTGCTTCTATTGGATAGAAGGTGCTTGGGGCGAAGCTGTAGTGGTTTCAGTGTCCTTTTGTTCCCCTTTTGAAAAGATTGTGAAGAAGCTGAATTTTGTAGTATGAGATACCACTTTGTGGCACTTTTCAGGTGGAATAGTAGTCGAAAATACCTATGGTATTCTATAGATATGACCCCCTGGAGAAACAATGACACTTCAGGGTCGAGACTCATAAACAACCTGGCACTTCCACATATATGGTTGGCCCAATAGAACATCACAGACATCTAATGGGGAAACATCACATAATACCTCATCCTTGAAGGGTTGGATGCCATATGACAATCAGCATTGCTGGCTGACATGAAGATCTCGTCCTTGGCGAAGCCACCTGATGTTGTATGGTTGCGAGTGTGGTGTTGTCGACAATCCCAACTATTTGATGACCTCTGCTGAGATGAGGTTCTTCTAGCTTCTACTATCAATAATAAAATGCAGTGGGGTCTCCTTCACCAACATATGTGAACATAAAAGGCGCTTCCCCTCTTCAGGATCTGTTGGTTCTTATGGTTGAATTGTTGCAGTCACGACAATAGCAGTGGGGTCTGTGTCAATGATCTCTCCTTTACCAGTGTTTTCAGAATCATATTATGAATCAGGGTTCGGCTCCTTGTCTTTGATCTCGGCCACCAATGACTATTTTGAGTGAAATTCATCGGTGTTGTGCCAGGGGATATTTTGGAAATTGCACCATTTTTCGGTATCCTTGTTTGTCTTTCCGTGACCCTTCTTGTCATGTGGCTTGGACTGGTTTTTAGGAGACTATTTTCTAGTGATGTCTTTGTCATACTTTGGTTGTTTCGGATTTGCAGAACCAAAATCTTGTTTGTTCTAGTGCTTAAATTTCTGCTCGATTTTAAAAGCATATCGATAGGCAACACCAAGTGATGAGATGTCTAGAAAATCCATTTCAGTTTGGATGTATTTGTGTAGAGCCCCACAGTATTTCAGAACCAAATTTCGTTCAGAGTCTTTGATACCCAACTTGGTGCGCAAGGTATCGAAGGTATTGGTAAACTCTGGAACTGCTTGGCCCCTCTCTTACTACTGTGTGGTCCATCTCATGTACTATTTCTCATAGTTGCCAATAGGGTAATATTGTTCCTTTACTGCATCCACAAAAAATTCCCAAGTTGGATCGGCCCCATATATTTTAGACTCCTCTGTGGAACTCTGCTCCCAATACATTTCCCACCAATGTTTGACATTGGGGAGAGATTTAAGGAGTGTGAAGGTGATCGTTTCTTTGTCGAAAAATTTGTGAACAGAGAAATAACCTTCTAGCAGATTTAACCATTTGTCTAGGTTATTTGCATCTATCTGTCCTTCAAATACAAGAATATTAAAATTAACTTGTACCTTGAAAGGCTAGGTGCCTCCAAAGAGGTCGCTTGATGAAGATGCACCTCTTTCTATCGACATTCATTGAAGGATGTGGGAAAAATTCTCCATAATTTCGTCCCTCTGTCGCGTGAGAGCATTCTCAAGCAACAAACTGATAGGATCATCTTCTCCGTCGTTTTTCTTTTCTTCCACCATTAAGGGTTTCTTGTGTGTGTGAGAGCAATTGTCCTCAAGAGATACAAGCTCAAGGCCCAACTTGCTATACTTAGATCTCATCGAGGACATGCACTGAAAAGAACGACCAAGAATACCTGCTCTGGTACCACTGATCCAGATTATTTTTGACACGAAATGAGATCGGAGATATAATAAAGAAATGCACAGAGATATCACAAAGATTCAATAATATAACATAAATATATCAAATATGCAACCATAAACACAAATATAAAATAATAAATGATTTCTATTAATGAAATAAATGTACAGAGACTATAAAATACAGAGTGAAAGACTCGATAGAATGGTGGCAGCTTATCTCTGAGAAGAGATGTGACGGCTACTCGCATTCACAAGAAGATGATTACAATGAGGCTCTAAAGGCCTTTTTACAATAAACCGGAATTCCAAAAGTCCTAGACATCCAAAAACCTAACCCTATGAGATGAAGTGCCAAAATTCATGTGGGCCCTGTTTGGGTAAGTTAGTACATCAAATTCCCGGGGTCGTAACGTTTGCACATGATCTCCATTTTAGGCGTATGATAGATCGTTGGAAAGGTATCATTGAAGACATTCARTTTTGGAGATCTATGATGCCTTTGGCTATCATTGAGAACCTTGATCTTGAAAAACCTTCATTTGGGCCCTCAAAATGGCCCCAGAAGTTAAAAACTGCTAAAAATAGTAAATTGCCAAATTTGCCAGAAAATTATTTTGAGGCGGTCGGAAAAGGTGGGTGGCCACCGATATCCACCTAGATCAATCCTCCCTCCTTAGGAAGCAATGGTCTCCATTGCATTGAGTTCCCGTGGGAGAGGGAAAAGCATTTGTTGAATCTGCATCTTAGTGAGCTGCTTGCCTTGCTGGAGACGTCGTGCTGCTCAGTTTGTGGAAGTCTGTCACGAACTTGTTGAGGCTGAGGCTATTCATAAAGTCAAGCTACATGAGAGGATGATGTGCAGAAGGAATCTTTGCGCTTTGATGCAACCTTGTCGATCT
The DNA here is from genome assembly GCA_032191745.1 of Picea mariana. Lineage (NCBI taxonomy): Eukaryota > Viridiplantae > Streptophyta > Pinopsida > Pinales > Pinaceae > Picea > Picea mariana. The sequence goes on from JASDQU010102448.1 coordinate 119,531, forward strand.
ATTTATTTTGGATAAAAGGTGCTTGGGGCGAAGTTGTGGTGGTTGCAGTGTCCTTCTGTTCCCCTTTTGAACAGATTGTGAAGAAGCTGAATTTTGCAGTATGAGATACCACCTTGTGACACTTTTTAGGTGGAACAGTAGTTGTAACTACCTCCGATATTCTGTAGAGATGACCCCCCAAAGAAACAATCACACAGTGGGGTCGAGACTCATAAACAGCGTGGCGCTTCCACATATATCATTGGCCCAAGAGAACGTCATAGACATCTAGTGGGGAAACATGACATAATACCTCATCCTTGAAGGGTTGGATTCCATATGACAATCGACATTGCTGGCTGACACGAAGATCGCATCCTTGGTGAAGCCACCCGATGTTGTATGGTTGCGGGTGTTGTGTTGTCAACAATCCCAACTGTTTGACGACCTCTACTGAGATGAGGTTCTTCTGGCTTCCACTATCAACAAGAAAATGGAGCGGGGTCCCCTTCACCGACATCTGTGAATGAAAAAGGTGCTCCCCCTCTTCAGGATCTATTGGTTCTTCTAGTTGAATTGTTGCGATCATGACAATAGCAGCGGGGCTTGCATCAATGATCTGTCCTTTACCAGTATTTTCAGAATCAGATTCTGAATTAGGGTTCAACTCCTTATCTTTGATCTCGTTCACCAATGACTGTTTTGAGTGATATTCATTGGTGTTGTGCAAGGGGATTTTGTGGAAATCGCACCATTTTCTGGTGTCCTTCTTTGTCTTCCCGTGACCCTTCTTTTCATGTGGCTTAGACTGGTTTTAAGGAGACAGTTTGTTAGGGACATATTTTTCATACTTTGGTTGTTGTGGATTTGCAGAACCAAAACCCTATTTGTTCTGGTGCTTAAATTTCTGCTCAATTTTAACAGCATATCGATAGGCAGCACCGAGTGATGAGATGTCCATAAAATCCATTTAAGTTTGGATGTATCTATGTAGATCCCCACGGTATTTCAGAACCAAATGTCATTTGGAGTCTTTGATACACATATTGATGAGCAAGGTATGGAAGGTATTGGTGAACTCTGGAACTGCTTGGCCCCTTTCTTGCCATAGTGTGGTCCATCTCATGTGTTGGTCCTCATAGTTCCCAATAGGGTAATATTGTTCCTTTACCACATCAACAAAAAAATCCCAAGTGGGATCAACCCCATATATTTCAGACTCCTCTATGGAAATCTGCTCCCAATAAGTTTCCCACCAATTTTTGACATGGGGGAAAGCTTTAAGGGGTGCGAAGGTGATCTTTTCTTTGTCAGAAAATTTGTGAATAGAGAAATGAAATTATAGTAGATTTAACCATTTGTATAGGGCTTCTTCTTGTATCTGTCCTTCAAATACAAGAATATCAAAATTAACTTGTACCTTGAAAGGTGAGGTTCCTCCAAAGTGGTCTCTTGATGAAGATGCGCCTATTTCTATCGGTAGTCATTGAAGGATGTGGTAAAAATTCTCCATCATTTCGTCCCTCTGTCGCGTGAGAGCTTGCTCAAGCAACAGACTAATAGGATCATCTGCTCCATCGTTTTTCTTTTCTTCCATCATTGAGGATTTCTTGGGTGTACAAGAGATATTTTCCTTAAGATACACAAGCTTGAGACCCAACTTGCTATACTCAGACCTCATTGCGGACATGCATTGAAAAAAATGACCAAGAACAACCTGCTCTGATACCACTGATCCAGATTATTTTCGGCATGAAATGAGATAAGAGATATAATAAATAAATGCAAAGAGATATCGTAGATATTAAATAATATAACAAAAATATATCAGAGATGCAACCATAAACACAAATATACATTAATACATGATTTCTATTAATAAAATAAATGTACATAGACTGTAAAATACAGAGTGAAAGACTCGATAGAATGGTGGAAGCTTATGTCTAAGAAGAGATGTGACAGCTACTCGCATTCACAAGAAGATGATTACAATGAGGCGCTGAAGGCCTTTATATAATAAACAAGAATTCCAAAAGTCCTAGACATTCAAACCCCTAACCCTAGGAGATGAAGCGCCAAAAGTCATGTGGGCCCCTTTTGGGTAAGTTAGTACATCAACTTCTTGGGGTCGTAACGTTTGCATATGATCTTTGTTTCAGGCGTATGATAGCTTGTTGGAAAGGTATCATTGAGGAGATTCATTTTGGTGGCTCAATAATGACTTCTTCTATCATTGAGAACCTCGATATCAAAAATCCTTCATTTGGGATGTCAAAATGGCCCCAAAAGTTAAAAACTGCTGAAAATACTAAATTGACAAATTTTCTAGAAAACTCTTTTGAGCCAGTCGGAAAAGGAGGGTGGTCATCGATATCCACCTAGATCAATCCTCCCTCCTTAGGAAGAAATGGTGTCCATTGCGTTGAGTTCCTGGGGGAGAGGGAAAAGCGTTTGCTGAATCTACATCTTGGTGAGATGCTTGCCTTGCTGGAGAAATCGTGCTGCTCAGTTTTATAAGTCTGTCACAAATCTATTGAGGCTGAGGATGTTCAACAAGTCAAGCTACATTAGAATATGTTGTGCAAAAGGAATCTTTGCGCTTTGCTGCAACCTTGTCAACCTACTTTTGTTGGATAGAAGGTGCTTGGAGTGAAGATGTAGTGGTTGCAGTGTCCTTCTGTTCCCCTTTTGAACAGATTATGAAGAAGATGAATTTTGGAGTATGAGATACCGCCTTGCGACACGTTTTAGGTGGAACAGTAGTCAAAACTACCTATGGTATTCTGTAGAGATGACCCCCGAGAGAAACAATGACATTGTGAGGTCGAGACTCATAAATAGTGTGGCGATTCCACATATATGGTTGGCCCAACATAACATCACAGACATCTAGTGGGGATAAATCACATAATACCTCATTCTTGAAGGGTTGGATGCCATATGACAATCGACATTGTTGGCTGACACGAAGATCTCATCCTTGGAGAAGCCACCTGATGTTGTATGGTTGTGGGTGTTTTATTGTTGACAATCCCAACTGTTTGATGACCTTTGTTGAGATGAGGTTCTTCTGGATTCCACTATCAACAATAAAATGTAGCGGGGTCCCCTTCACCCACATTTGTGAATGAAAAAGGTGCTCCCCCTCTTCAAGATCTATTGGTTCTTCTGGTTGAATTACTGTGGTCACGTCAATAACAGTGGGGTCTGTGTCAATGATCTGTCCTTTACCAATATTTTCAGAATCAAATTCTGAATCAGGGTTTGACTCCTTGTCTTTGATCTTGGCCACCAATGACTGTTTTGAGCGACATTCATTAGTGTTGTGCCAGGGGATTTTATGGAAATTGCACCATTTTTCGGTGTCCTCTTTGTCTTCCCGTGAACCTTCTTTTCATGTGGCTTGGACTGGTTTTCAGGAGACTGTTTGCTAGGGACATCTTTGTCATACTTTGGTTGTTGTAGATTTTTAGAACCAAAATCCCATTTGTTCTGGTGCTTAAATTTCTTCTCGATTTTAATAGCATATCGATAGGCAGCACCAAGTGATGAGATGTCCAAAAAATCCATTTCAGTTTGGATGTATCTGTGTAGAGCCCCACTATATTTCAGAACCAAATGTCGTTCGGAGTCTTTGATAGCCAGCTTGGTGTGCAAAGTATGGAAGGTATTGGTGAACTCTGAAACTACTTGGCCCCCCTCTTGCCACAGTGTGGTCCATCTCATGTACTGGTCCTCATAGTTGCCAATAGGGTAATATTGTTTCTTTACCGCATCCACACAAAAATCCCAAGTGGGATCGCCCCCATATATTTCAGACTTCTCTGTGGAACTCTACTCCCAATAATTTTCCCACTAATGTTTGACATGGGGGAGATCGTTAAGGAGTGTGAAGGATATATTTTGTTTGTCGAAAAATTTGTGAACAGAGAAATAAACTTCTAGCAGATTTAACCATTTATCTAGGGCTTCTGCATCTATCTATCATTCAAATACAAGAATATCAAAATTAGCTTGTACCTTGAAAGGTGAGGTGCCTCCAAAGTGGTCTCTTGAAGAAGATGTGCCTATTGCTATCGGCATTCATTGAAGGATGTGGGAAATATTCTCCATCATTTCGTCCCTTTGTCACGTGAGAGATGGCTCAAGCAACAGACTGATAGAATCATCTGCTCCGTTATTTTTATTTTCTTCCGCCATTGAGGGTTTCTTGGGTGTGCGGGAGTGATTGTTCTCAAGAGAGACAAGATCAAGACCCAAATTTCTATACTCAGACCTTGTCGGGGACATGCACTAAAAATAAAGACGAAGAACAACCTGCTCTGATACCACTGATCCAGATTATTTCCAGCACGAAATGAGATCGGAGATATAATAAAGAGATGCACAGGCATATCACAGAGATTCAAAAATATAACAAAAATATATCAGAGATGCAACCATAAACACAGATATAAAACAATACACGATTTCTATTAATGAAATAAATGTACAGAGACTGTAAAATACAGAGTGAAAGACTCGATAGAATGGTGGCAGCTTATCTCTGAGAAGAGATGTGACGGCTACTCGCATTCGCAAGAAGATGATTACAATGAGGCCCTGAAGGCATTTTTACAATAAAACAGAATGCCAAAAGTCCTAGACATCCAAAAACCTAACCCTATGATATGAAGTGCCAAAATTCATGTGGGCCCTGTTTGGGTAAGTTAGTACATCAACTTCCCGGGGTCGTAACTTTTGCATATGATCTTCGTTTTGGGTGTATGATAGCTCATTGGAAAGGTATCATCAAAGATATTAATTTTGGGGGATCAATCATGCCTTTAGCTTTCATTTAGAACCTCTATCTCTAAAAACCTTCATTTGGGCCCTCAAAATGGCCCCGGAAGTTAAAAACTGCTAAAAATAGTAAATTGCCAAATTTGCCAGAAAACTATTTAAGCGTGTCGAAAAAGGTGGGTGGCCACCGATATCCACCTGGATCAATCCTCCCTCCTTAGGAAGCAATGGTATCCATTGCGTTGAGTTACTGAAGGAGAGAAAAAAGCGTTTGTTGAATCTGGATCTTGGTAAGCTGCTTGCGTTGCTGGAGACGTCACACTACTTAGTTTGTGGAAGTCTGACACAAACCTGTTGAGCCTGAGGTTGTTCAACAAGTCGGGCTACATGAGAGGACGGTGTGCAGATGAATATTTGCACTTTGTTTCAACCTTGTCGACCTGCTTTTGTTGGATAGAAGGTGCTTGGGGTGAAGCTGTAGTGGTTGCAGTGTACTTCTGTTCCCTTTTTGAATAGATTGTGAAGAAGCTAAATTTTGCAGTATGAGATACCACCTTGCGACACTTTTTAGGTGGAACAGTAGTCAGAACTACCTCTGCTATTCTGTAGAGATGACCCCCCAGAGAAACAATGACACTGCAGGGTCGAGACTCATAAAAAATGTGGTGCTTCCACATATATGGTTGGCCCAAGAGAACATCACAGACATCTAGTGGGAAAACATCACATAATACCTCATCCTTGAAGGGTTGGATGACATATGACAATCGAAATTGCTGGCTGACACAAAGATCTTGTCCTTGGCGAAACCACCCGATGTTGTATGGTTGCAGGTGTGGTGTTGTCGATAATCATAACTGTTTGACGACCTCTGCTGAGATGAGATTCTTCTGGCTTCTGCTATCAACAATAAAATGCAGCGAGGTCCCCTTCACCCACATATGTGAATTAAAAAGGCACTCCCCCTCTTTAGGATCTGTTGGTTCTTCTAGTTGAATTACTACGGTCATGACAATAGTAGTGGGGTCTGCATCAATGATCTGTTCTTTACCAGTATTTTCAAAATCATATTCTGAATCAAGGTTCAGCTCCTTGTCTTTGATCTTGGCCACCAATGACTATTTTGGGTGACATTCATCGGTGTTGTGTCGGGGGCTTTTGTGGAAATCACACCAATTCCAGTGTCTTGCTTTATCTTCCCGTGAACCTTCTTTTCACGTGGCTTGGATTGGTTTTTGGGAGACTGTTTGTTAGGGATGTCTTTTTCATACTTTGGTTGTTGTGGATTTGTAGAACCAAAATCCCATTTGTTCTGGTACTTAAATTTCTGCTCGATTTTAACAGCATATTGATAGGCAACACCAAGTGATGAGATGTCCAGAAAATCCATTTCAATTTGGATGTATCTATGTAGAGCCCCACGGTATTTCAAAACCAAATTTCGTTCGGAGTCTTTGATACCCAGCTTGGTGTGCAAGTTATGGAAGGTATTGGTCAAATCCGGAACTGCTTGGACCCTCTCTTTCCGTAGTTAGGTCCATCTCATGTACTGGTCCTTATAGTTGCCTATAGAGTTATATTGTTCCTTTACTGCATCCACAAAAAAATCCCAAGTTGGATCGGCCCCATATATTTCAGACTCCTCTGTGGAACTCTTCTCCCAATAAGTTTCCCACCAATGTTTGACATGGGAGAGAGATTTAAGGAGTGTGAAGGTGATCGTTTCTTTGTCGAAAAATTTTTGAACAAAGAAATAACCTTCTAGCAGATTTAGCCATTTGTCTAGTGATTCTGCATCTATCTGTCCTTCAAATACAGGAATATAAAAATTAACATGTACCTTGAAATTCGAGGTGCCTCCAAAGTGGACGCTTGATGAATATGTGCCTATTTCTATCGGTAGTCATTGAAGGATCTGGGAAAAATTCTCCATCATTTCGTCCCTTTGTCGCGTGAGATCTTGTTCAAGCAATAGACTGATAGGATCATCTGCTCCGTCGTTTTTATTTTCTTTCGTTATTGAGGGTTTCTTGGGTGTGCGAGAGCAATTTTCCTCAAGAGAGACAAGCTCAGGACCCAACTTGCTATACTCAAACCTCGTCGGGGACATGCACTGAAAAAAATGACCAAGAACAGCCTGCTCTGATACCACTGATCCAGATTATTTTTGGTACGAAATGAGATCGGAGATATAATAAAGAAATGCACAGAGATATCACAGATATTCAATAATATAACATAAATATATCATAGATGAAACCATAAACATAGATATACCGTAATACACGATTTCTATTAATGAAATAAATGTACAGAGACTGTCAAATACAGAGTGAAAGACTCGATAGAATGGTGGCAACTTATCTCTGAGAAGAGATGTGACAGCTACTCGCATTCGCAAGAAGATGATTACAATGAGGCCCTCAAGGCATTTTTACAATAAAATGGAATGTCAAAAGTCCTAGACATCCAAAAACCTAACCCTATGATATGAAGTGCCAAAATTCATGTGGGCCCTGTTTGGGTAAGTTAGTACATCAACTTCCCGGGGTCGTAACGTTTGTATATGATCTTCGTTTTGGGTGTATGATAGCTCATTGGAAAGGTATCATCAAAGAAATTAATTTTTGGGGATCAATCATGCCTTTAGATTTCATTTAGAACCTCGATCTCTAAAAACCTTCATTTGGGCCCTCAAAATGGCCCCCGAAGTTAAAAACTACTAAAAATAGTAAATTGCCAAATTTGCTAGAAAAATCTTTTGAGCCAGTTGGAAAAGGTGGGTGGCCATTGATATCCACCTAGATCAATCCTCCATCCTTAGCAAGCAATGGTATCCATTKCTTTGAGTTCCTTAGGGWGAGGGAAAATCGTTTTTTGAATCTGCATCTTCGTGAACTGCTTGCCTTGTTGGAGAGGTCGTGCTACTCAGTTTGTGGAAGCCTGTCATGAACTTGTTGACGCTGAGGTTGTTCAACAAGTTGGGATACATGAGAGGATGGTGTGTAGAAGGAATCTTTGCACTTTGATGCAACCTTTTTGACCTACTTTTGTTGGATATAAGGTGTTTGGGGCGAAGCTGTAGTGGTTGCAATGTCTTTTTGTTCCCCTTTTGAAAAGATTGTGAAAAAGCTGAATTTTGCAGTATGAGATATCACCTTGTGACACTTTTTAGGTGGAACAGTAGTTGAAACTACCTCTAGTATTCTATAGAGATGACCCCCAATAGAAACATTGACACTACGGGGTTGAGACTCATAAAAAACATGGCGCTTCCACATATATGGTTGGTCCAAGAGAAAATCCTAGACATATAGTGGGGAAACATCACATAATACCTCATCATTGAAGGGTTGGATGCCATATGACAATCGATATTGGTGGATGACATGAAGATCGCGTCCTTGGTGAAGCCACCCGATGTTGTATGGTTGCAGGTGTGGTGTTGTCGACATTCCCAACTATTTGACGACCTCTACTGAGATGAGGTTCTTCTAGCTTCCGCTATCAACAATAAAATGAAATGGGGTCCCCTTCACCCACATTTGTGAATGAGAAAGGTGCTCCCCCTCTTTAGGATCTCTTGGTTCTTCTGGTTGAATTGTTGTGGTCGCAACAATAACAGTGGAGTCTGCGTCAATGATCTATCCTTCACCAATATTTCCAGAATCAGATTTTGAATCAGGGTTCGACTCCTTGTCTTTGATCTTGGCCACCAATGAATTTTTTGAGCGAAATTCATCGGTGTTGTGCCGGGGGATTTTTTGGAAATCGCACCCTTTTCTGGTGTCCTTCTTTGTCTTCCCGTGACCCTTCTTTTCATGTGGCTTGGACTGGTTTTTAGGAGACTATTTGTTAGGGACATCTTTGTCATACTTTGGTTGTTGCAGATTTGCAGAACCAAAATCCTGTTTGTTCTGGTGCTTAAATTTCTGCTCAATTTTAACAGCATATCGATAGGCAACACCGAGTGATGAGATGTCCAGAAAATCCATTTCATTTTAGATGTATCTGTGTAGAGCCCCATGGTATTTCAGAACCAAATGTCATTCAGAGTCTTTGATACCTAGCTTGGTGCACAAGGCATGGAAGGTATTGATCCACTCCAGAACTACTTGGCCCCTCTCTTGCCACAATCTGGTCCATCTCATGTATTGGTCCTCATAGTTGCCAATAGGGTAATATTGTTCCTTTACTGCATCCACAAAAAAATCACAAGTGGGATCGACCCCATATATTTCAGAATCCTCTGTGGAACTCTGCTCCCAATAAGTTTCCCACCAATGTTTGACATGGGGGAGAGATTTAAGGAGTGCGAAGGTGATCTTTTCTTTGTCGAAAAATTTGTGAATAGAGAAATAACCTTCTAGTAGATTTAACCATTTGTTTAAGGCTTCTACATCTATCTGTCTTTCAAATAGAGGAATATCAAAATTAACTTGTACCTTGAAAGGCAAGGTGACTCCAAAGTGGTTGGTTGATGAAGATGTGCTTTTTTCTATCGACATTCGTTGAAGGATGTGGGAAAAATTCTCCATCATTTTGTCCCATTGTCGCGTGAGAGCTTGCTCAACCAACAGACTAATAGGATCGTCTACTCTGTCATTTTTATTTTCTTCCACCATTGAGGGTTTCTTGGTTGTGCGAGAGAGATTTTCCTCAAGATATACAAGATCAAGACCCAACTTTCTATACTCAGACCTCGTTGGCGATGTGCACTGAAAAAAACGATCAAGAACAACCTGCTCTTATACCACTGATCCTGATTATTTTTGGCACAAAATGAGATCGGAGATATAATAAAGAAATGCACAGAGATATCACATATATTCAATAATATAACAGAAATATATCAAAGATGCAACCATAAACACAGATATACAGTAATACACGATTTCTATTAATGAAATAAATGTACAGAGACTGTAAAATACAGAGTGAAAGACTCGATAGAATGGTGGCAGCTTATCTCTGAGAAGAGACGTGACGGCTACTCGCATTCGCAAGAAGATGATCAAAATGAGGCTCTGAAGGAATTTTTACAATAAACAGGAATGCCAAAAATCCTAGACATCCAAAAACCTAACACTAGGAGATGAAGCGCCAAAAGTCACGTGGGCCCTGTTTGGGTAAGTTAGTACATCAACTTCTCGGGGTTGTAACTTTTGCATACGATCTCCGTTTTAGGCGTATGATAGCTCGTTGGAAAGGTATGGTAGAGGAGATTCAATTTGGGGTATGATTCATGCCTTAATATCTCATTGAGAACCTTGATCTCTAAAAACCTTCATTTGGGCCCTCAAAATGGCCCCAGAAGTTAAAAACTGCTAAAAATAGTAAATTGCCAAATTTGCCAGAAAACTGTTTTCATCCAGTCAGAAAAGGTGGATGGGCATCGATATCCACTTGGATCAATCCTCCCTCCTTAGAAAGCAATGGTATCCATTGCGTTGAGTTCCCGGGGGAGAGGGAAAATCGTTTCCTGAATTTGCATCTTGGTGAGATGCTTGCCTTACTGGAGACATTGGGTTGCTCAGTTTGTGGAAGTATGTCACGAACCTGTTGAGGCTAAGGCCATTCAACAAGTGGTCTACATGAGAGGAAAATGTGTAGAAGGAATCTTTGTGCTTTTCTGCAACCTTGTCGACTTGCTTGAGTTGGATAGAAGGTGCATGGGGTGAAGCTGTAGTGGTTGCAGTGTCCTTATGTTCCCCTTTTGAACATATTGTGAAGAAGCTAAATTTTGCAGTATGAGATATGACCTTGCGACACTTTTTAGGTGGAACAATAGTCAGAACTACCTCTAGTGTTCTGTAGAGATGAGCCCCTAGAGAAAAAATGACACTACGGGGTTGAGACTCATAAACAACGTGGCACTTCCACATATATGCTTGGCCCAAGAGAACATCACAGACATCTAGTGGGGAAACATCACATAATACATCATCCTTGAAGGGTTGGATGCCATATGACAATCAACATTGTTGGCTGACACAAAGATCTCGTCCTTGGCGAAGCCACCCGATGTTGTACGGTTGCGGGTGTGGTGTTGTCGACAATCCAAATTGTTTGACGACCTCTGCTGAGATGAGGTTCTTCTGGCTTTCGCTATCAACAATAAAATGCAGCAGGGTCCCCTTCACCCACATCTGTGAATGAAAAAGGCACTCCCCCTCTCCAGGATATGTTGGTTCTTCTGGTTGAATTGCTGCGGTCGTGACAATAGCAGTGGAGTCTACGTCAATGATCTATCCTTTACCAGTATTTCTAGAATTAGATTCTGAATCAGGGTTCAGCTTCTTGTCTTTGATCTCGGCCACCAATCAATTTTTTAAGCGACATTCATCAGTGTTGTTCTAGGGGCTTTTGTGGAAATCGCACCATTTTTCGGTGTCCTTCTTTGTCTTCCCCTGACCCGTCTTTTCATGTGGCTTATATTAGTTTTCGGGAGACTGTTTGTTAGGGATGTCTTTTTCATACTTTGGTTGTGAATATTTGCGGAACCAAAATCCCATTTGTTCTGGTGCTTAAATTTCTGCTCGATTTTAATAGCATATTGATAGGCAGCACTGAGTGATGAAATGTCCAGAAAATCCATTTCATTTTGGATGTATCTGTGTAGAGCCCCACGGTATTTCATAACCAAATGTCATTCAGAGTCTTTGATACCCAACTTGGTGTGCAAGGTATGGAAGGTATTGGTGAACTCTGGAACTGCTTGGCCCCTCTCTTGCCACAGTGTGGTCCATCTCATGTACTGGTCCTCATAGTTTCCAATAGGGTAATATTGTTCCTTTACTGCATCCACAAAAAAAATTCCAAGTGGGATCGACCCCATATATTTTAGACTCATCCATGGGACTCTGTTCCCAATAATTTTCCCACCAATGTTTGACATGGGGGAGAGCTTTAAGGAGTGCGAAGGTGATCTTTTCTTTGTTGGAAAATTTTTGAACAGACAAATAAACTTCTAGTAGATTTAACCATTTTTCTAGGGCTTCTGCATCTATCTGTCCTTCAAATACAGAAATATAAAAATTAACTTGTACCTTGAAAGGCGAGGTTCCTCCAAAGTGGTCTCTTGATGAAGATGCACCTATTTCTATCGGCATTCATTGAAGGATGTGGGAAAAATTCTCTATCATTTCGTCCCTCTGTCGCGTGAGAGCTTACTCAAGCAATAGACTGATAGGATCATCTGCTCCGTCATTTTTCTTTTCTTCCACCATTGAGGGTTTCTTGGGTGTGCATGAGTGATTTTCATCAAGAGAGACAAGCTTGAGACCCAAATTTCTATACTCAGACCTCGTCGGGTACATGCACTGAAAAAAACAACCAAGAACAACCTGCTATAATACCACTGATCCAGATTATTTTCGACATGAAATGAGATCGGAGATATAATAAATAAATGCACAGAGATATCACATATTTTCAATAATATAATGGAAATATATCATAGATGTAGCCATAAACAAAGATATACAGTAATAAACGATTTCTATTAATGAAATAAATGTACAGAGACTGTAAAATACAGAGTGAAAGACTCGATAGAATGGTGGCAGCTTATCTCTTAGAAGAGATGTGACAGCTACTCACATTCGCAAGAAAATGATTACAATGAGGCTCTGAAAGACTTTTTATAATAAACAAGAATGTCAAAATTCCTAGACATCCAAAAACCTAACCCTAGGATATGAAGCTCCAAAAGTCACGTGGGCCTGGTTTGGGTAAGTTAGTACATCAACTTCCCGGGGTCGTAACTTTTGCATACAATCTTCGTTTTAGGCATATGATATCTCATTAGAAAGGTATCGTCGAGGAGATTCATTTTGGGGGACCAATCATGCCAACAAATATTATTGAGAACCTTTATCATGAAAAACCTTCATTTGGGCCCTCAAAATGGCCCCTGAAGTTAAAAACTGCTAAAAATAGTAAATTGCCAAATTTGCCAGAAAACTGTTTTGAGCCAATCAAAAAAGGTGGGTGTCCACCGATATCCACTTGGATCAATGTGGGTAAAAAAATTTACTTGCCTGTTTATCTTTTAAACCAAAGGCTAAATCAACTTCCCTTGATGTAAGATCAGGAAATTGATCTCGATGACGATGCATTGTTTTAATCATATTACTCAACCCTTCTCAGTATATTATATCCAATGCTCCATGCAATCAAGTTTGTTTGCAATTTATAAATGTAAAACATCCCACTCTCGAGCAACTATATGATAGCATAACAATTTAATATCATTAATTAGCTATTGTTAATAAAGGAATAATTTAATAAATGTGTAATTATTAAATCTACATCAACATCTAATAATTACCTTTCATAATCCTGATGTTAACTTTCCCCAATAGGACCTCCCCTTCAAATTTGTTTATGGAGTCGAGATGCCAAATGTGAGGCACATTCATATTTCTTGCTAATTTAGGTAGATATTGACTAATATACACCATGCATTGATATATCATATATCCCTCAACCATAGAACCCTTAGGATGTGATCTTTGTCTAACAAAATCCTTTAGTGACTTCAATTGCCTCTCCACCATCCACATCGACCTTGTGTGTACTGGTCCACATAATTCAATCTCCTCAACTTGGTGTATGAGGTATTGTTCTTGTCCATTATAAAATGTTGGAGGTAGATACTATTTCATTTGACACATTAGTTGGGGAATTTCTCTCTTCCAATACCTTATATCTTCTTTATGGATTTATTTTGATGATAGCCACCTAGAATAAAATAATATCAAGGCATACACAAATTTGCATATAAAACCTAATATGTCAATAATTTCCGCTACAAATCACATAAGAAGTACATTTTCCTTATAAAACAATACTTAGCTCATGTATTTGCCAAGTACATAAATAATTTGTTTTATGTTGTTGTCAAAGTCATCTGGGAGAGATAAAGGTAGAACATACTGTAACAAAAAACAAATAATTATTATTTGTTTCCAAAAAATGTGTACCAATAAGGAAATATATTATAACCTACTAATTACCTTAATGAATGTATGCCAGTCATCTATTTTAACCCCACCAAAATCACCTTTTTCCGTTAAGATATTTTGTATGTTCGACGAAAACCCCGTCAGAAACCTAATTTTTTGAATGACTTCTTTTACAATATTTCTCTGTTGCTCTGTCAATAACCAAGGAAGACTAGTATTATGTTCATGACCATTTCCATTAGAATTAATAATAACACTTTGCAATGCGTGATTAGCTTCCTGGATGTCACAACAAATCTTTTCAATTCTCTCTTTGTCAGTCCTTCCATCTAATATTCACCATAACAATTATGTTATGTTCTTCCCAATATGCATTGTATCAAACATATGAAATATTTGTAGGTGCTCATAGTATGGAAATCTACTGAATTGCATTGGGTAACTTTTCATTCCTCGTGGAAGCCCATTCGTGCCTTAACGACATTCATGAAACATCAACAAATTGAAATTAACACTAATTAATGGGAAAAAATGAAATTATTACGAATGAAATTAACCAAATATTTATATAATGTCATACATAAATAATTTGCATACCTTGACGATTTCTAATATATTTCAACTTCCATAGGCGAGGTGTCATTCTTCGTGGTTTTTTTCCATTTTATTCTTTACCATTGAATTTTTCTTTCTCTGTAGCTCGATAACTATGGTTCTTAGGAAAAAAGTGCCTATAGTCATCAAACACTTCCTTTCCTAAACTCCTTGAATGATGAGATTTTGTCCTTGGACCACAAATTGGGCATGCAAATTTAGCCTTTGTTTGAAGACCTACAAGATATATGAATTAATATAGTGTCAAATTAGAGTTAAAATTTAAAATAATGCATGATATTTTCAATATATATATATATAATATTAAATCACAAAATAAAGTAACAATATACCACAAAAATGTGTTAACCCAGGAGCATCATGAATTGTCCATGATAGTATTCCATGGAATTGAAATCATTTTTTACCTATTGGTCTAGAGATGTCATACATAGTGACGCCAACCAATAAGTTCAACAACTCATCGATAAGAGGCTCAATATACACGTTCATATCTTTAACCTAGTACCTACCTAATTGGTTCAACATACCGCATGATTAATTATACTTATCTAGAAGTCGTTATATATAAAAGAAATAATTACCATGCACGAAACAAAGAAATGAAATATTTTGTCATACTTTAAAGCAAATAAAAGATAATTAAATACTTGGAACAATCATTTCCAACATTGTGTTCTCTCTCTTGATCGACATCCAAGGAGGAAGGTTATTGTTTATAACAAAAACAGGCCACACTGAGTATGTAGAACAAATCTCTCCAAATGGATTGACACCATCAGCTGCCAATGAAAGTCTAACATTACGAGGTTCTTCTTTAAAAATTGGCCACTTTTCTTCGATGTAATTCAATGCAAAACCATTTGTAGGCATTCAAAGAACATCGTCTTGAATTTTTTTCTTTGCATGGAAATCCATAAACTGTGCTATACTTTGGCACCTGAACAACCACTGGAAACGTGGAATTATCGGAATATAACGAAGAACTTTGTGAGGCACTTTATTTGATGCTTTATCGGTTCAATATCTACTTATTTGACATTGTAGGAATTCATTTTGTAATGCATATGGTCCATAATATATGATATGATCATTAGGACATGCATCAATAGCTTGATAGTCCATTCCAATTTTTTTCATAATCATGGATATTTCTCGATATGTGCATGGAAAAATATTTGACGTCGTTAATAGAAATTCACCTAACAATCTACAAAATTCTAAACAATAAGTCAATGTAAACAATATTAATCATAAATATTGCATCCAATATACTAATTTACGAATTAGAAAACAATAGCAATATAGGAAAAAATTGAACCTTTTAAGTATTTGTGAACATGTAGGCATAAATAATTAACAAATTAAATACCTTAGTATTTGTGTGAGGCATGTGTTTGATAAACCATTCAAAACCTTCAGGTTCACCAACAACAATATAACAGATAAAAGATTTTTTTTTGATCCTTCATAAAGAGGTTGACATGACTTCTCTAGTAGAGGATCAACATCATGACTATCATCCTGGTTGTCCTCATCCATTGAAGCAAACATGTTTTGGATCAATCTATGTATCTCATCTTCTTGATTTGAATCACTAACATTATCTCCATCCATATCATAATTAATAACTTGATCAACAACTTCAATATTCTGATCTCGAAGTTCATCACCCTGTAAAGGAGTATTTCTGCTAGTACTCAGTAGATAACTCTCTGGAGGTTGACATTTTGGGGGCATCATCTATATATTTAAAAACAATGTAGAAAATTTAGTGTGTATAGAAAATATAAAAACCTCGATAAGAAATATTACTAAAATTCATGACATGATGATTATTACAGAGAATACATTAAATATTGAATCCTCTTACCAAGAGACGACATTCATAACCGCCTTCGGCATGCCCCTTCTCCATACAATGTCTTTCAGTTGTTGTTATTAAAATTATTTTTCTTTGCAAGCCTCTGCAATCATAGCAAGGGCAATAACATTTTCCATTGCCCCTCGCCTCTAATGCCGCTCTTAATCGAGAAAACTTCCTGTCATTTTCATTCATAGTGACAAATCCTTGTCCTGACAAGTAATTGTCTTACCTACACCATAACAAATAGTAAGTTGTCAAATTTTTATATTTTAGCTACTCCTTCATGATTTTTTAGCTACTCCTTTTGATTATGATATATTTATTTACAGTGACCTACAATCCTCACAATTATTTCTTCTAAGACATTTTGACATGCTTTTTTTTAATTATCGATTAACTATTAAGATCGATATGCTTCAATTTGTACTTTATAGTAGTGTGTACTGAATCACCATGGAAAATAATTACACGCCATTTAACAAAAGTGGTCAAAATTTCTCAAACTTGAATCACTCGACACCATACACTAGCCTCTAAGTTGTTTTGTAGACAACTTACAATACTTCTTCGAAAAATATTTTTCTTAACATTTCACATGAATTTCCATAGAATATACTAACTGGATCCAAAAACCAAAGACATGAAATATGGTACTACACATATAATATATTATCAAGGAAAAAACAAGCTACATGAAATTTCGACATTTGAACAAAAATTTACAAGTTAATGAGTACATCAATAAAAAAAACATACTAACCTTGCAAGTTCAAAATCCGAGCTATGTAGATCGAGAATTGGATTTGTTCAACCGGTGGGTGACGGAAAAAATAAATAGCCCAAACAAAATCCATGAACAGTGTCGCAACTATAGCAATTGTGTCGCAAAGTCTCTTAAAGTCGGGTATATATATATCAACTAGTCAACTAGCCATTAGCATATGCTTTTTGAGATAGGCAAAACTTTCATGGCAATAGCGACGAACTTTCATGAAAATAGCGATTAACTTTCATGGAAATAGTGACAAAATTTCGTGGCAATTGCGACAAAAATCCCAACCAAGTTAAAAAACCTATTCGTGGCTATATCAACGAACTTTTGTGGCAATATCAACGAAAATCCCACCCTATTTAAAAAAAACATGAAAATAATGGAAACGTGGAAAATTTTTGTGGAATAATCCGCCCATATGTAGTAGTGATGGAATAGTGAACAGAGTGCCAGATGTGTTGAGTCGGAGATCACACATATTTTTTATGATACCTCTTCAGACGAATCTTCAAGAAAATATTCTAACTATACAATGCGACGATGACTGGTATAAAGAGGTTAAGGAAAATATCGGACAAGACACCATGTTGGTACCAAAGTTTGAAGGATATGTTTTGCACAATGACATATTTATGAGGTATAATAACCGTATTTACATACCTCCTAATGACGAATTGAGAATTTTGATCTTAAACGAAGCTCATAGAGCAGTGTACATGGCTCATCCAGAAGTCACGAAGATGAGGGCAGACCTTAAGCCCTTATTCTTCTAGAAATGAATGAAGGCGGACATAGTTAATTACGTGGCGAGGTGTCTAGAATGTCAGAAAGTGAAGGTTGAACATAGACATCTGGTAGGATTACTTCAGCCACATGTTCCATAATCGAAATGGTAGGTCATTTCGATGGAATTTATTGTTGTATTGTCGTTGACATCTAGGAGGCACGACTCAATTTTCATGGTAGTTGACACTCTGACGAAGAGTGAACATTTTATTCATGTGTGTATGACGTATCAGGTGCCAAACATAGCTATATGTTTTATCAGTGAGATTGTGAGATTGCATGGCGTGCCTAAAAGGATCATATCCAATCAAGGATCAGTGTTTATAGGACAATTTTGGACTAGTTTCCAAGAGGCCTTGGGAACCCAACTTCACTTTAGTACAACGTATCACCTAGAGATAGACGGGTAGACAGAAAGAACAATTAGAAGATATTTTGCGTATCTATGTGATGGACCAACAGATGCGTTGGGAAGATTTATTTCCACTAGTAGAGTTTGCATACCACAACAACTATCAAAGCACCATTAATATGTCACTAGTTGAATTTATTTATGGGCGACCATATTAGACTCCTTTGACCTGGATCGACTCGGGGATAGGGTCCTGGTAGGACTAGAAGCATTCCAAGAAATGTAAGAACAAATGAAAATGATATGACAAAGGATTAAAGAAGCGCAAGATCGACAGAAACGTTATGTCAATGTGCATTGCATTGACTGTAATCATGAAGTTGGTGATCAGGTTTGCTTCCGGGTGAAACCACACAAGAGTTCGATCAAGTTCAGAAAGGGTACTAAACTCTCTCCTAGGTTTGTGGGACACTTCTAAGTTGTGGAAAGAAAGGGGCCTATGGCCTATCGACTAGCCTTTCCTGATTCTTTGAGGCATATGCATGATGTTTTTCATGTATCTATTTTGAGACATTATGTTAGTGATCCTACACATGTGATTGAGATGAGTTCCTTGCCGGTGTCGGATAAGGGTGCACTCACAGTAGATCCAATCCACATTCTGGACCATCGCATTTGATATCTATGGCGTCGAACAATCGATTAGGTCAAGGTCTAGTGAGACAATTATTGTCCACACTCGACTACCTGGGAGGACGCATATGATATGCACCATAATTTTCCATATCTATTTAATAGTTATACATATATATATTGTTGTATGATTTATTTACTGCATTTATATACTGCACAACTTCGGGATGAAGTTTAGAAGAAGAGGGGGTGTACGTAACATCCCTGTCTTTCGAAGACATGTTATTGACTATTGTTTGAGGACACTTGCGTGCAAGTGATCCGGTTTTAGTATATGGTTGTCTATTTTTCTTATGGATTCCTATGATGATGTTGATGGATTATGATTTATGTTGCTTTGATATCTGTGTATTGATAGATTCTATTAATGAGTTTCCCATGAGTGTCTAGGACACTTGACAGATTGAGGATGTCAATGGCATCAATGGACCTCCTTGGACTCTGGATTGAGTTAGGGAGTGGATTGTATTGGTTTGAATATTTTATTTATGCATATGTGACATATGCTTGATTATATTATGATGTTGTTTATGCATCATTGATAGTGTTTCATTGATGGATGCAAGCCAATGATTTCTTTCTAATAGGAATCACATAAGGAGTAAAGATGCCATGCAAAAAAGCTAGATATTGAGGGAGAGGTGTGGAAGCATCCCTGTCACAGCCTACTAGCGCTCCCATCGTGCCTTGAATTGTAGGTTAACGATTACCTAGTTCGAGAGATCCACAATGCCGTGAGGGAAGAATGAGACAGTCGCTCAGGAATATTTCTAAGGGGTGTGCAATAAGGCAAGGTCTTTATTCCTTAGAAGCCCTTAGTCTCTCACAAGGTCTCCGGAATGGAGTGATGACTCTAGGGGTTGGAAAACTACCAAAACCAGTCAAGGGCGAGTGGCACCCTTGGAGCACGGAGTGTGTATTGAAGAGAACATCATGAAATTTAAAATTTGAATCAAATGTGAGTGACACCCTTTGAGCACGGAGTACATCTTGAAGGGAACGTCGCGAAATTTAAAAATAAAAATAAAAATAAAAAAAAGACTCAATGAATCTATGTGGCCTAGAAAACTTTGAGCGAATGCTAAACCTTGTAAAATGTTGAGCATTGCCGAATTAATTAATTGATTAATTAATTAATTAGTTAAAGAATGAATTTATTTATCATAATCCTTAAGGGTCTAATCATTTGCAAATAAAAATTTAACTAAGCCTAAGTTTAAGTTAAGTGAGAAGACTAAAAAAAACTAATTTTATAAATTAAATAATGAGGGGATGAAATAAATCAATTTAATAAATCAATGAAAATAAAATAAATCTAAAGACTGATTTAATACACATTGTGCAAGTAATTACCAAATTAGAATTTAAGGTAAAATTGGAATAAAGATAAAGGAAAGGGTACGCATAGAAAGGAATCTAAAGTCTAGTTAACAATAGTTTAACTAGGAGAAGTTTCTTATTTTAATTAAACTCCATTTTAGAAAGACATCAGTCATAAATTGGAAATTAAGGGAATAAGGGGACAACTAGGAGTGATTTTAGGAGTGCTTTTAGGATGGGTGACGAAAATTGACTTTTATTAAATTAAAATGTGGATTTAATTGTGCAAATTGGGGGAAAGGGTGACAAGTGTAAGGGGGAGATAATTCTAAATTATTTTAATTGAAAAGTGAATTAATTGTGCGAGTGTGGGAAAATTATATAAAAAAATGGCTGACATGAGAGATGGATCACACTGGTTACAAGTGAGGTTATACTATAGAAATTCGGATTGATTTTACTTGTGAGAGTTGGGATACCCAGCTTAAGAGAGAGATTGGTGTCTTTACCTTGTGAGGTGAGCTGGGAGCTAGAGGATTTCTGGTTGTGTGTGGGCATGGCCCCTTTGCGGCCCGAGGGGCTAAGGGAGAAGAAAAGTACCCCTAACATTGGTAGGGAGCTACCAGTGAAGTCTCCAAGGTTAACAAGCGAGGATCTGGATGGAGCACAACTGATAGAGGTCATCTTTGAATTCTCATCTTCGATTATAGTACTTACGTTGAGATTGTAAAATTGTGCTAAGATTTTTAATGTGTACTATATTATTTTTAAAATAAGTATGGATCCTTAAAACCTTTCTCAGTGTTCATCATTAACTATAGCAATATTTACAATGTGTATTCTATTTGAAGCTTTGGGATTGGAATTTTTTCCTACAATAATCCACATTGTTTGTGAAGGTAGAAAACAACAACACACAAACAATTAATCTTCCTTTAAGTTGTGCACATAGACACTATATACAACCATCATTATATACGCATATAAAATACATAGTATGTGTTTAGTGGTTATGGTTGTAGTTTTTACATGTTAGGATTGCTTGCATATTGATATTTATTGAACATATCCATATATGTATTAAGGGAAAAGATATGGTTCACTGAGTGATGTGTATCCACATTTCAATTGTTGAGTGATTTGTTGTTTATCATAATAGGATTACAGAGCATTTTCTCTCTGGCGTGTTTTATTACCTCTGTGTTGATCCATGAAATTTTTCTCTGTGTTTTACCTTCAGATTTGGCTTTGCGTTGAGATTAGCAATTTGCCATTACCTTTGTGTTTTTGCTTGTTGATCCTCTACGCTTTTACAGTGTAACCTTTGTGTTTTACCCTTTTCTTCATCTATGAATTTTCCCAGCGATGACCTCTACATTTTTCTCTTGTCTTGTCTCTTCATTTTTATTCTCACAAATGGTCAATGCTCTCATAAGGAACTCTACGTTTTACCCTTTTCTTCATCTCTGTGTTTTTCCCAGCAATAACCTCTACGTTTTCCTGGAGAATATCTTTGTTTTATTGTGGTCGAATAGATTGCTCACAGAGATGTTGCCTCTACTTTTTATTATATTCTCAACTATTGTTTCCCTTGCTCAGTGATTATTTAACTACCCTCTGTGATTTTGATAGGGGAATTACAAACTCTGCGTTGATTCCTTGCCCACAATTTTTCTCATTTATCTCTGCATTGACGAGAGATTACAACCCAGTGATTAATTCTCTTTCTGAGCGGTTATTTTTACTATCTGCATTATTGTATGGGGAGATTACTTACCTCTGCGTTTTCACCATTTGGGCGAATGCAAACTTACCTATCCATTTTTTTAAATTCGCCTAGCATTGTAAACTTACCTCTACATTTTTAAAATTCTCCCATCCCCGAGACCTTAAATGATCAAAATCAATCGGATGAATCATGGGCTTGAGCATTGCTTATATGTCCTGGAGGTCCTAACCTTGCAGGGTAGCTTGGGTGGGTATTCATTTTAATATACAGTATCTGGTTGGTCATTGTTTATAAATAGCTTCAAGTTGATTGTGATGCGCTGAGCTACATCGCTATTTATGTTTATGTATCTCTATCCCTTATGTTGATGCGTTGATTGTGTCGTTATTAATTGCAATAATGAGTAACTTGTAATTCTTTTACTTATGATGCCATAGATTATGTGATGCTATGGATTATGTGTTGACATTAATTATCTAATGCAAAAAAAAAATATTACCTTTTGTGCTTCATTTTCCTAATCATAATAGAGAGGTCATTACATACCATAATCATTATAAAAATAAATTAATTTTAAATATAAATTATAATGAAAAGAATATTGTCCTCCACGAAAACCAACTTTGATTTATCTAATACATGAAGTTAAATTAATTATATAAAATTGTTATTTAACTAATTACACTATATAAAGAAAAAGGTACATAAAACGCCCATTTACTAAAAAAAAATACGATTTACTCATTACCTATGTACATTGCCTTATAAAATTAAATTATACATGGTGTTAATTTTATAGGAAAGTTATTTAAATAATTACACAATAATGATGATTATTATGACCTTACTCTCATAACAATTTTGTTGTATTGTACCTATAAATTTAAATTAATTTCCTTGAAATATCATGCTATTTCTATGATTGAATAACTTAATGACGAAATTTTGAGTTCCTTTTTATTTTTATGGGTTAATGAGTTACGGAGTTCAATTTTGTTACAAATATTTTTAACGTTAAAGATGTAATATATTTGTAGGTTGAGCACTCCCAATTAAATTTCTTTTCATCATCATGGATTTTACACAATATTTATGCTAAGGTGTTTTAGGTCTTTTCCAATGTTTGTTTCACTATGAAGTTTGTTGTATTTTGTTCTTATCTTTTTATTTTTTAGGGGATTCCAATAATGAAGAGATAACTCTAATATTTTAATTTGGTGTTAATGATTTAGTTGTGGTAACTCAATTTATATTTAAAATTAATTTATTCATATAATAATGATGGTGGTAGTAGTGGTTAATGTGTACTGAGATTAAATTTGGTTTATCAAACCTTAAGAAAGGAAAGAAATTACTTGGTTTGTTTTAATAAAAAAAAATTGCTCGAAACATTTAAGAGAAGTATTCATAAATCACCATTATTTTGTTGGGTTGAAAGGTTAGGAAATCGGTATTGTAACATATATTTTGAAATCGTGATCTAGTGAGAGTGTATCCAAGACATTCTAACATAAAGTTCTTTTCATCTTCAATCCTCTTAGTTTCACAAACTTGATGACAAATTCTTTTGATCCATGACATTTTAAGAACCATCAAATGTCATGTTTCACAATGGTGCTCATGAGAGCTTTTTCTTATTTTAACAATGTTGTTTTTTTATTTATTCTAATCAAAATAGAGAGATACTTTTGATCTTCTAAACTAGGGTTGAGCACCTCATTATAGTATCTTAATTTTCTTTTATCCTATAATTCTTTGTTGCACTACATTTTGTCCTTAAATTTGAATGCATTAATATTTTTAATATTATCGTTATTCTACAAAGAAACCTCTTCCTTTATTCCCCAATGATTTATCCAAGGCTTGGCATCTTTATGCCAACCCTATTTGAGCCGTATATGGTTTTCACTAGATTTTGAAGCAATATTAGGAAGCCTTTTGTCTCTCATGTTGTTCTTGTTCTTGTACATTATGTACCTGGTCATATCCATGCTCTCACTAGCTTCTATGAAGAGGATAGGATATGGGGTATTGTGTTTCATTTTGAGATTTAATTTATATTTAACACTTCTAGATTTGAGTTATTTTTCTCCATGATTCTCTAGAGATGTTGCAATACCAAAATTCATGACCATATAAGATAACATGAGTGACTAGAGTCTCAAAGATTATTTTCTTCTTATCCCATATCCAAAAGTCTGTTGATTTACAACTATTTTCAAGTCCATAGTAATTCTTTCACCCTCCATTTATGTTTTTCACAATACTATAGTTCCAGTTAAGCTTGTGATGAAGATCATTTCCAATATATTTGTATGAAGTCACTTCCTTCAAGTTATTGTTGTCATACATGAAATTAGTTTAATTTATCTTTTTGGATTTAATTATCATAACATTTGTTTTTTCAATGTTAACCACCATACCCATATTAAAGTAGAAATCCTTGACAAATTTTAAATGCTTATCAATATCATAGGGACTCATCGCCATAAAAACAATGTCATCAACATAAAGAAGGAGCAAGATGACTATGTCAATTGGGTTTAGCTTGGGTGGTTAGGAGGAATGATTGTGGCATGTTGAGCTCATAGGGTTTCTCCCGACCTAGCCTCGGGCCCAATGGTTAAAAACATGTGTTACCCCATAAATTCAAATCCAAATCCAAAAGAGATCTTGAAATAGCTCATAAAATCATTTGAAGCAATATAGTTGATGAATCACTCAGTGATCAATAATAATTATTCTCATTTTCAATTGACAATTAAACTAAATTTTATGATAGATTTTACCACCTTAAAAAAAAACATCAAGCGGAAGCATTTAAAAATAAATGGAGGCCTTTAGAAATGTTAAGATTGAACGAATTTTGGATGAATGTGTAACACACAAATTTGCATAGCGTTTTTTTAAGATGTCGTTATTTAATATGCAGAAAAGTAGGTTGAAACTAACTAAAATGCAGGTTGTCCTTGGCGGAAGAGTGAACTACTGAATGATGGCTAAAGCAAATGCATAAATGAGCCCTGTTCATAACATTGTTTTACTGTGATCAACAAAACGAAACGCTGGAAAAATAACAGGAGCAACAGACATCACCTACAAGTTACAGCTTCATTTTGCTTCTGGTTTAGAGACACGCCTTATTCAAATTAACTAAACTAAATAGAGACACTGTTGGGAATTCCTTTGCCAGTTAGCCCTCCTTGACGACTCAAATCTGAGGTGTTTGGATAAAGTAAAGTATATGGAACCTGGGCAGGACCAGATCTGTTCTTCAAATTTGCGTCTTGGTTTCTTTCTGTTATATTCCTTTCTATGTCTTTCAACTTCTTCCCAAAGCGTTCAAAAGCCTCTGTCACACGTTTATCCTCAATCCATTCACTCGTGGCTCTCTGCCCCAGATATACCTCGTCTGTTGAGTGCCTCGATAGGATTTCTATCAGGGCTATGCCCAGGGTCGTTTGGAATCGGTTACTAATCGTTTTGAGGAAAAACAAGTCCGGATTCTCCACCAGTTCCGAGAATTCTTGGGACCCTTCTTCTGGGATGAACCTTCTGCTTAAGGTGGGCCGATCAGGCATGTACCCGGCGTAAGGGTATTGCCCGAAATTAACTGCAGCGTGAAGAGCCGAGGCCACC
>JASDQU010102448.1:148963-164095 GCA_032191745.1 Picea mariana
GAGAGTCTCAAAGATGAGTTTCTTCTTATCCCATAGCCAAAAATCTATTGACTTACAACTATTTTCAAGTCCATAGAAAGTCTTCCACCCTCCATTTATCCTTTTCTCAATGCTATAGTTCTAGCTAAGCTTGTGACGAAAATCAATTCCAATATATTTGTATGAAGTCACTTCCTCCAAGTGGTTGTTGTCTTACACAAAATTAGTGTAAGTGATATTTTTGGATTTGATTATCATAACATTTTTGTTTTGTCAGTGTTAACAGTCATATCTATACTAGAGAATAAATCCTTGATAATGTTTAGTTGCTTATTGAGATAGTAGGCATCAATACAAAGAAGGATGATGACTATGCCAATTGTGTTTAGCTCAGATGGTTGGGAGGAATGATTCTTATCCTTCCCACTAATTTAAAAAATATATAAGGATGATGATGATGATTATCCTTTATTAAAATCAACTTTCTTTTTAAGATCCATAAAACAAAATTTATTATTTTGATTTATCATGTTGTTTTTGTGATATAATAAAAACTTTGATTTATCAATTTATAAAATTAAATTAAATCATAGTGATGTATGTGGTTTTTATGATTAATTTAGAAATGAAATTCATAATGTTTCTTATGGTATTGATCATAAATGTTTTGAAAGTTATATGTAATATTCATCATAAATGTTTTGAAAGTTATATTTAATATCTTTGTAAGATGTACATTTTAAGAATTTCTTTTTCTTTTTCTTTTCTATTTATCTGAAAATTTTGAATCTTAATTTTTTTTTTTTTTTCTCTTTTTAGGTATTTAGTTATCAACTATAAAGACAATCATTATTAGAGAAAAGGCAGTTTTTTTTCTCGGTATTTTTTCCCAAAGTTAGAAAAAATTATCATAACTTAATTATCAACTATGAAAACTGCCATTATTAAGAATTTATTTTTCATTTTCTTTTTCATTTATCTGAATTTTTTTTATTTTTTCTAGTTTTTGGTATTTAGTTATCAACTATGAAGACAATCATTATTCAAGAAAAGCCAATTTTCTTTTTTTGATATTTATTTTTTTTCAAACATAAAAGAAATCTATCCTCAACTATGAATACAACCATTGAGCATTTTTCAATAAAGGCCAGAGCACCTAATGAATACAGTCATATGCTTTGTATTTTCTAATTCTCACAATGATTTTATTACCAATGGACAACTCAGTTTTATGATACATTTTGCCACCGTAAGAAAGAAAAACATCAATTGTGTGAAGCAAAACGCGTTTACACTTGAGAAATAAATGGTATACTCGTGACAGAAATGTTAAGATTGAACGAATTTTGGCTGAAGGTGTAATACACAAATTTGCATATCGTTTCTTTTAAGTTGCAGAAACGTAGGTTGAAACTAAATAAAATGCAAGTTCTTCTTGTCGGAAGAGTAAACGAATGTCCAGTGAATGATGGCTAAAGCAAATGCATAAATGGGCCCTGGCCTTAACATTGTTTTACTCTGATCAACAAAACGAAGCGCTGGAAAAATAACATTTATAAAACTGTTCCTCGTCATCCGTTCACTGCTGTATATACTCGGTACTCCCTTGATGTATGGCTCTGAAATGATATGCACCAAAGTGCCTATGATGGATCGTTGTTTCTAATGGCGCCCAACTGAACTGGCATAGAAGGAAATGTCATTATTTAATTGTTTCGGTGTTATAGCACAGTAAATTTTAAATTCAGCGTGCTGTGTGCATAAAATATTGGCAAATTGAGAGTACTCTCACTCTTTAAGTACCACAAAATCAGAAAGCCACGGAATCCTTCCGCGTACTTGTTTATATTTGCTGCGATGGAGCGCAAAAAACATCACCTACAAGTTACAGCTTCATTTTCCTTCTGGTTTAGTGACACGCCTTATTCAAATTAACTAAACTAAATAGAGACACTGTTGGGAATTCCTTTGCCAGTTAGCCCTCCTTGACGACTCAAATCTGAGGTGTTTGGATAAAGTAAAGTATATGGAACCTGGGCAGGACCAGATCTGTTCTTCAAATTTGCGTCTTGGTTTCTCTCTGTTATATTCCTTTCTATGTCTTTCAACTTCTTCCCAAAGCGTTCAAAAGCCTCGGTCACACGTTTATCCTCAATCCATTCACTCGTGGCTCTCTGCCCCAGATATACCTCGTCTGTTGAGTGCCTCGATAGGATTTCTATCAGGGCTATGCCCAGGGTCGTTTGGAATCGATTACTAATCGTTCTGAGGAAAAACAAGTCCGGATTCTCCACCAGTTCCGAGAATTCTTGGGACCCTTCTTCTGGGATGAACCTTCTGCTTAAGGTGGGTCGATCAGGCATGTACCCGGCGTAAGGGTATTGCCCGAAATTAACTGCAGCGTGAAGAGCCGAGGCCACCCATATAATTGTTGTTAATGCTTTTCGAACTTCTTCAACGGTCTCCATATTGTACCACCATGTCTCGTCCTTCTTGTCTCCGTGACCAACATTTCTGATTTCCGTCCACCATGCTTGAAGCTCTGTATCAGATTTCACTGCATCATCGTTCTCGTAGAACAAGGACAGGTACTCTTTAACCCATGAATCTATTGCGAACCATATATCCAATCCGTCCACAGCATAAGGGTAGTCTTCGATCATCAGCTTCAGCCCGTGGGGCATTGATGAGTCCACCACTGCCATACCCCTGTCACCGTAGCCACATATAGGTAATACATTCATTAAAGTTCAAGTGGATGACACACAGATCAAGCTCAGATTTCAGTCAATATCGATTATGATTACCTTTTGAGGAGATCTGCGGGCAGCCCTTGTTCGTCAAACCTCCAGTCCTTGTACAGTACCGCAGACATCTCCATGGCAAACTTTCCAGGAAAGACTGTTCTTTCAAGAATGCCTCCGGCATTTATAAGAATTTGGCGAGCCGAA
Organism: Picea mariana; assembly: GCA_032191745.1. NCBI lineage: Eukaryota > Viridiplantae > Streptophyta > Pinopsida > Pinales > Pinaceae > Picea > Picea mariana. The sequence goes on from JASDQU010102448.1 coordinate 151,894, forward strand.
GCATTGATGTTCATGGTGTCACGGAAATGGGGACTCAGTAGCTTGTGAACGGGATGCATCACACTCAACTGTCTGTTGGTAGCAATGATAAATGGTTCCGTGACTGCATGAGTGTTAAGCCTGAAAAAATCCGAGAATTACTCAGTCTGGACCCTATATATAATGATATTGTAAACACTAAAGAGATTCTGCATGTTTTCTACTAGTGGTTGCTAATTAGATTTCACCAGTGACTGATAAGCTGATGATAACCGGAATCATTAACGGCCACGTAGGCTTTAGCCAGCTGCCATAGAGCTCCTTGTACGCCTTCTCCTGCTGGAGTCAACACCTCCCGAACACTTTCCCGACCTTGATCTGAAGTGGGTAGGCTCAGCTCGATTGCAACTGGTTTTAATGTGACGTCTTTCTTAAGAAAGAGAATTGTGCGAGAAGCATATATCTTGGTAGAGAGAGTGTTTATTCGATTCACGTAAGGCATGATGGCCTCATGGTGGTCCAGAATGAACAGTTTATTGTCGCTGAGAGCCTGAAAATATCATATCAATCAATGGATGTATGATTTTCACTGCAGGTCAAAAGAGTTAGACATGAGTAGACTTACATTAAAGAACGAGTTGAGTTGACTCATACCTCCTCCACTGTTAGCCCGTCGAGATTATATTCTATATGTGAAGCAGTAATAGAACTGATCTGAGGACCATACATCTCCGGGTCCAGTTTACTTTTCGGAGGAAAACTCTGTCAATCATAACATTCAAACTTTGTAGCCAAAACGTAACTAAAAGTCAAGAGACCTTCATGACTTTTATATAATGAAACTAGAGGGAGAAGCTAGTGCTTTGCTAATTACTTGAAGTCTTTGTATGATAACCGGATCGACACCGGCGAGCATCTGCCGCGCGAACTCTTCGTCTTTCCTCCACGCAAATTCGTCAGCTGCGCGCATTAAATCCATTTCCACCAAGTTCAATTGTTCAGAGTCCGGTGGAAATCTATTGCCGAATAAGAGCATCCAGGGATGAGTTTAGAAGATAAGTACTTACTGGCAATAACTTGAGGAAGGGGAAACTTGAGCAATTTTTCGCCGTCTGTTGTTAGAAACTCCTTGATGAGCTCAAGAGGAATGAGCTTCTCGGCAGCGTCGAGAATTGGGTTGTCGGGTAGCTTTATCCCATCGGAGTAGAGTTTCATAGTGTCTTCAAAAGAGTCGAATTCATTAGGGGTTGAATCGAAGAGAGATTTGAGCTCTGGTATCAAGAATTGGACGACTGACTTGAGGGCATACGCCAAGAAATCAGACAATTTCAGATGCCCGAAACGTTCGTCCCGTGGGACATAGATGTCGAGGCTCTCGTGCAATGGCAGTCTGCTTTCAGTAGCGGGGTCTGTCATCAATAAACACCGGCCACAAAATTAGCTGTTTTACGCCTTGCCATGTCTCATCACCTAAATGAGGAAATGGAGATTGAGCTGTTCTTTAAATGATTACAGGTAAGCTCACCTGTTTTTGTAGGAGGACGGCCCGTTCTGCCCCTCCGGGGGTATGGAAAATGTGTAGACCCTCCCAACACTGGCCGGCTGAGGTGCACTCCCTTGTCTGGTTCTCCCAGATCATTGTAGAAATCGTAGTCATACACTCTATCCCACTCCTTCCTCTCAATCTCTGCCATTCCATCGTATTCGCCTCTTAGGTTTATCAGCTCCTGATTCCTCAATTCTTTGAGTGAAGGAGGAGTATTAGCGGGGAGATAGCTCTGCAGATCATTACAGTATAACACAGTTAGTAGCCCATAAATATGTTTCCTGGTCAAAACACTATCCCGGATCTGATATATGAGATAAATCACATGTTTACCCGATTAGAGAAAAGTATACGGCCTCTATTGTATTTAGAGGAGGGATACACCCAAGAGTTGCAGTCGAAGTGAACATTGTCATGACCAGGAACTTGAAGATTGACTGAATTGAGGAAGAACTCGTCAGCATGCGAATTAGTAATGAAGAATGCTCCGGGGGTTCCGAAGTTGGAGTCGCAGTCGAATTCGATACCATAGGTGGTCTGGCCAGTGAGGACTCCTTCAGGAGTAGAGATCCAATTCTGCAGAAACGCATTCTCACTTAACTTTTCACTTCCGTTGCCTGCAGACGAGTTTAGAGTTACAAGGTTAGCTTGCAGATTAAATTAGATGACAGTTCGGTGAAATCTCTGCTAAATCATTCATAAAAAGTGAAAAAAAATCAAGATTAAATTTATAATGAATAAGGTCGTCCAATCAACACCCACTGGAATCGATCTGAGATGTGCTGACAAGCTGGAATGAGACTTTCCTTCCAAATAACTCTTTGAGATTGTCTCTGACGTCTGCGGTGAAATCGTTTAAATCCAAAACATTTTTCTTCTGTATTACCGCAAATCCTTTAATTTTGTGCTGTAAAGACGTAGGCTTGGGATGGCGGCCAAACAGCTGTGCGAGTATAGACATGGTGGATCTTTGAGTCGCTTAATGAGTGCTGGCAGAATGGAAGAGATGGGAGGGAGATGTATGTAAAACGAAATGATATTTTCTGGGGGTGGAATTAACAGGGTACATATAATACGACCACACTCGTATGTCTTCTACGGGCGGTGGAATGGGTCTTCTACTGAGGCAATGGCCATGGCAATGACGACGAGATGATAAGTGATTTGTGTGAAAGAGTCCACGAATTTCCATGGGCATGCGTTGAAGTTGGTGAAGCGTTTCTCTCTTTGAAGATAAATCTATGTGGAGGTGGGGCTTTGATAGTATTCTATTCCATTGACTCTTGGTTATAGCTGCGTAGGGCCGAGATCCACGGAGTGTCCACAGAGAAACGACGGAGTGTCCACGCAGACGGAGTGTCCACACTATTTTGTCCACACTATTTATATGAAATGAATGACCAGAAAAACTATCCCACACTACGTTAATTGTTTATAATCATATAAATAATTGCTTGTATATAATTGTTAAATTATTTCCTATCCAAACTTTGAGCATCACATATTCATGATTAAGATTTGTCCATATAAAATTGTTGCAGAGCTTATCACGAGTCATTAACGTACAAAGAAACTTTTAACAATAAAGATGCCAATTTAATTTTTTAATAAGAAAATTGAATGAAAATAAAAAATTATTTTCAATTCAAAAACTTTCGTCATAGGACGATGGGTATTAATTTTTTAAACATTAGATATTATTTGTTTTAATAATTAATAATAAATAAATACATGATCACTTACATTTCATTGTTTTCATGTGAAGTCATAAACAATATAATAGATATGAATTATTTTTGCAAATCAATTTTAAAAAATGAAATTTTATTTATTGTATTATGAAATTTTATTTATTGTATTATTACTTTAGACTCATTTTAGTCCAAGTGTTAAGACGGATCAAATCTCTTAAGGTGCAAACTTTTCTTCAAGTTTTGCACTCTAAAAGAGGTTTGCACTTCGAGAGATTTGATCCCTCTTGGCGTTTGATAAATATCGGGTTAAGATGGATCTAGGTTGGTTTTTATCGATGGAATAAATCACAGGAAACTCTTTGAGTGCTTCCCTGTATTTCATGGATGGTAAACAGGGTAAACTGTTTCTTCTGATTACCAAGCCTAACCCCAAGGGGATCAACAGAGTCAGACCCGTGACCTCCACGATTGATAACTGGGAGAGTGATCCAAATGGATATCAGTGGCCACCCACCTATTCCACTAGCTCAAAACATGGGTTTTCCATTTTGACAGTGTTTCTACACTTTTTCGGGTCCTAAACTTTCGGGGCCATTTTGAGGTCTTAAACAGTGTTTTCTAGGCACGATAACACCCAAAAAATAATCAAAAGCAAGGTCTGGGCCAAACAAAATCTGCACTCCTTAGCTAGGCCTTTCTGATGAGGTATTGGGCACCCCAAACAAAGATCGTGTGCAAAAGTTACACCCTTGGGAAGTTGATGTATCAACTAACCCCATTAGGGCCCACAAACCTTTTGGCATTTCATCTTTTGAGGTTAGGGTTTTGTATTCTCTTTATATTAAAAGGGCATTTGGAGCCTCATTGTAAACATCATCTTCTTGCATATGAGTGTAGCCATCACATCTATTCTCAGAGATAAACTATCACCATTCTAGTGAGTTCATTCACTCTGTATTTTTACAATTTCTGTACATTTTTTTCATTAATAAAAATTGTGCATTACAGTATCTCTATGTTTCTAGAAATATATCCATGTATTTAATTCTTATATTTACTCCTTCATTTCGTTCTTAAAAGAGCAGGCTACTCCTTGTCGTTTCTTAGTGCATGTCCCTGACGAGGTCAGTGTAACATCCCCGACCTCCCAGGTCAGGCCATGCTACTCCAGATAATGCTCTGATACCATTATGTAACATCCCTGACCTCCTAGCTCAGGCCATGCTACTCCAGATAACGATCTAATACCATTTTGTAACATCCTTGGCCTCCCAGGTCGGGCCATGCTACTCCAGATAACACTCTGATACCATTTTTGTAATGTTCCTCGGCCACCAACAGGCCGAAAAGATGCTACCTCAGACACATGCAGTCTCAAGCTCTATTATAGGTAATTAAAATTGTCCATGCCCAGACATAGACCTACTGGGCAATGGCAAACGAAGCTCTTTGTGGAATAAATCACATATAAACTTAACAACAATGAATAGAGATAACATGAAAACATACATGCAACGAAACACGTGATATTATTACACGAATCACAGACATGCACTAATATACATCATTTAACCATTAAGCACATAAATGTTACTTATCTCTTAATTGGAGTACACCATCTGCATGTAGACCTTCCATGAACATCCCAGCCATAGACCGCACTGCTTCTCACTCTAAGCAGGGTCACCCCCAAGCTGGGACTAAACTCCATCAGGGGAGGGATTCCTAGGCTAGGCAGGGACAACAAGAAGTTACACAGTACAACAAGAAGGATTTCCTCCAAGGAGCCACTTATGCCCACAACTCACAAACTCTCATTCCCCATATGCATGTCCCATCCCAGGAGTGTACACCTTCACTGTCACACAGTCCATCGGCTTCTACACCTCCCTTTTAGGGGCTTCAACAACAGGTCGGATCATGAATTCTCATAGCTCTGTAGCTGCTACTAGACTCCCCCCAGGAGAACTCACTTCCTCAACACACTCTCTCACCTGGAGAGAGTTGCTCACAGGCATCACAACCTGTTTCTTCTATCCATGGGCCTGACAACCCGCTTCTTCACTCCCACTCCTCAACACACGGGCATGGTGATGGCAGCAACAAAAATTGGACATGGGGAAAGGTACTGACAGGACAATACACAAACAATCCACAGGGTACATGTACAACAAGGATATCAATTCAAGCTTGTTGCAGAGGTTCAGGGCGGTTCATGAATTCAACAATGGCGGACTGTTTCACCATGTGCTTGCTTAGTGTATCAGTGAATCGGGGTCACAGATGGCCAACAAGGTCAACATGGTGAGAAAATTGGTGAGAAATCCTCCCAGAATGGTGAGAATCGTCAAAATCCTCTGAAAATTGGTGAGAGTTGTGAGAGCACCCGCCCATAAATCTTCATGCGTCTTGGATGACACTTGGCTCTCTAGGAGCACCTTCCTCCCACTTGGAAGTCATTCCTCTCCCTAAATGAACTTAGGATATATTCATATCCTACTCACAACATTTAGAATAATAATATATTATTCTATTGGACTTAAGCTCTTAATATTAGCCCCTCTTTCCATCCTCTCAGCCCCCTCCCTTACCCAGCCTAGCAGAGTTCAACCCCCCATACTCTTTTTTCGTGGTTGGTCTACATACAATGATGTTATATTAATAATATGAATATTTATATGTACAAAACAAGCTCCCGTCCTAATCAACACATAAACCCTACCATCTTATAAGTACTTGGCTCACCATCCTACAAAACACATTACATTCATAATTACAATCGGGGCTCATCCTTGGGTATTACAATCCCCTCCCCTTATTTTTGCATTGTCCTCAGTGAAACTTAATTACACAATATCAACAAGATTTCCAAAAAACTCAAAAAGATGTGGGTATTCTGCCCAGATAGCATCTTCATGCTCCCATGTTGCGCCCTCGTGATTGTACTAGGTTCATTGGACCTTTACAAGACCTATGGCTTGATTCCAAAGCTGCTTTCTCTTCTGGTCCAGTCTTCGCACCGACTGCACTTCTAAGGCTTCTTGCTCCACTTGAATTGCATTCCAATCAATCACATGATTAGCATCAAGCATATATTTCTTGAGCAATGAGACATGAAACACATTATGAATATTCATGCATGTAGGCAATGCAATCATATAAGCTATTGGTCCAATCCTTTCTAGAATTTCAAACAGTCCACAATATCTGGCTGCCAACTTGGAATAGTTTCCCAACTTCAGGGAACTTCTGTTGGCTTTCACCTTCAAGAAAACATGATCACCCACTTTAAACTCCATGTGGGTTTTGCCTTTGTCAGAATAACTTTTCTGCCTGTCTTGGGCAGCCTTCAAATTTTGTTTTATCTTTAACACTTTCTCTTCCATTTCCCTGAGCAAATCTAGCCCAATTATTTCTCTATCAGCTGGGTTGTCCCAGCTTATTGGTGTGTTTCACTTTCTGCCATAAAGTGCCTCAAATGGGCTCATCTTCAGTGATGCTTGGTACCCATTGTTGTAAGAATCTACCAAGTGTAGGTAGTCTTCCCATCTGGATGGTTTGTCCATCACATACATTCTTAACATATCTGTTATCACTTGATTTACTCTTTCTGTCTATCCATCAGACTCGGGATGATAGGTTGTGCTGAAGTTCAGGTTCATTCCGAGCTCCTTGAATAATCCTTTCCAAAACTTTGAGGTAAAATTTGGGTCTCTGTCAGACACAATTGTCTTGGGAATAACGTGCAATTGTTCTACTTCCCTCGTATAAATATCAAAAACATTAGTTTCCTTGTGATTAGTCTTGAATGGAATAAAATGGGAAGCTTTCGTAAGCTTATCCACCACCACCATGATGGAATCATGTTGTTTCTTTGTTCTGGGTAATCCTATGATGAAATCCATTGTTACCACTTCCCACTTCCACTCAGGAATGGGTAATAGTTGTAGCAACCCAATTGGGTGTCTATGCTCAGCTTTGACCCTTTGACACTCCATACATCCAGTGATGTACTCTACAATTTCTTTCTTCATGTTTGGCCAATAGTAATGGCTCTTGACTGCTGCCACTATTTTATGATATCTAGGGTGTCCAGCATAAGGCACATTATGCATCTCTTTCAAGATCATACTCCTTAATTCATGAGAACTGGGTACATAAATTATGTTCCTATATAGGAGTATTCCATCAACTTCCAATCTATAATCTTCTATTTTCTGTAGCATCTTACCCCATTGTAACTTTGTTACCATTTTCATGTACTGCAAATCTGTTTTTTCCGCTTCCAAAATTTTGTCTTTAAGATCAGTTTGATACATGTTGATGGTTGTATCATGTAGTTCATGCACTCTCCTGCTGAGTGCATCAACCACTTTGTTCTCCTTTCCTTTGATGTGCTTGATATCAAAGTCATATTCACAGAGGAATTCCAATCATCTTCTCTGCCTGGAATTTAAAGTAGGCTGATCAAATAAATATTTCATGCCATTATGGTCTGTCCTCAGCTCAAACCTCTTTCCCATGAGGTAGTGTCTCCATTTCTTTAAAGCATGTACTATGGTTGCCAACTCCAAATCGTGAGTGGCATAGATCCTTTCATGCTCTTTCAATTTCCTGTATTCAAAATGTATCACAAACCCATTCTGACTGAGGACTCCACCCAACCCTTCTTTGCATGCATCTGTGCAAACCACAAACTCTTCATTCGGATATGCAATCATCATAATTGGAGCACTGGTTAACAACTTCTTCAATTGCTGGAAGCTCTTTTAACATTCTTCTGTCCATTGAAATTTTATCCCTTTTCTTTGCAAGTAAGTGATTGGGTGAGCAATCCTCGAAAATCCTGCAGTGAATCTCTTGTAGTAGCCAGCTAGACCCATGAAGGATCTGAATTCTGTCACATTCTTAGGTGCTATCCACCCTTTTATGGATTCAATATTTTCGAGGTCTACTGCTATTCTCTCTTAGGATATTATATGTCCCAAATAGTGAATTCAATTTTGGTAAAATGAGCACTTGCTCAATTTGGAAAACAATTGGTGTTCTCTTAGCACCTATAACACCATACTCAAGTGTTGTTCATGTTTTTCTTCTACCTTGGAATATACAAGGATGTCATCCAAAAAGACAATGACAAACTTGTTTAAATACTCTCAGAATACACCATTCATTAAGCACATGAAAACAACTGGTGCATTCGATAACCCAAATGGAACCACTGTGAACTCATAATGACCATACTTTGTCCTGAAGGTGGTCTTGTTGATGTCTTCATCTTTAATCCTTACATGATGGTATCCTGACCTAAGATCTATCTTTGAAAATATCCTTGCATTCTTCAATTGATCGAAGAGATCATCAATCCTTGGTAGAGGATACTTGTTATTTATAGTTACTTTATTTAACTGTCTGAAGTCAATGCACAATCTCAAGGTCCCATCTTTCTTCTTCACAAATAGCACCGGGGAAATCCAAGGTGACACACTTGGGCGTATGTACCCCTTCTTTAAAATTTCTTCAAGTTGCATTTGCAGTTCTTTCAGTTATGGTGTGCTCATCCGGTAGGGAGTCTTTGATACTGGAGTTGTTCCAGGCATCAAATTTATAGAGAAATCAATATCTCTCTTTGGGGGTAGCCCCGGTATCTCCTTGAACACATCGTCAAAATGTTTCAGGAATGAATGATCCTCCAATTTTTGCACCTTATCCTTAGGTGTTTCTTCCATATGGGATGCAAATATTTGGCAGCCCTTCCTGTAACACTTCTTCAATTGCATTGTTGATATTTCCCGGACATTAACTGCTCTGGGAATTCCTTGGACTACTCTCTAATTTCCTTCCTCATCCAGGCAAGTGAATTCCTTGTTATGATTGTCTAATATGGCATGGTGTTGGTCCAACCAATCCATACCAATTAGGAAATCATATGATCCCAAAGGTAATATGTTCAAATCTCCCTTGGTACTCAATCCATTCATGCCCATTGGACATGATTTAACCAACTCAACAACCTCTCTCTTGGCTCTTGTAGCCAGCTGCAGTAGCCAAGATTTCTTATGCTTGCTTCTTGGTAATTGAAATCTTTCCACTACCTTAGGATCTATATGGCTATGACTAGCCCCTGAATCAATTAAAATAGTAAATGAATGGTTATTGATCATACCTTCGACTTGAATCGTGTGTGATTGAAACTCATCTCGCTTGTTGTCTAGGGCTGCATAGATTCTTGGTACTCTTCTTCCCATGTCCTCTATTGTTTCTGCTTGCTGAACATTGTGAACAGTTCTCACCTTGTCTTTTCTGTGAGGGAAATATCTATACTTATTATCTCCATTATAGTACCAACATTGCATAGGTGTCTACCTTGGCCTTTGCCCACCTACTTCAACCATCCCGGGATCCCTCAAAACTGGTTGTCCTTGAGGACTATTTCTGAAAAATGGTGGTTTGTTCCCCTTCTGTCTCTGCTCCTTCTTAAACTTCCTCTTGTCTTCCCAAGCTCTTTGGAAAGTAGGCTTTCCCTTATGATGATCATATAAACACTTTGTCTTCCTTATGGTTTCTTCCATAGTTTTAGGATCATCATACTGGATTTTGTCACTGATAAAAGATGGAAGCCCACTTAGATATCTCTGGATCTTGACTGTCTCATCCTTGATGAAAGGGACATACTTCAACAGTTTTATAAATCTCCTTTCATATTCATCTATAGTCATGCTGCGCAATTTAAGTTCAAAGAACTCTTTCATTGTTTATTCATAGTATCTCTTGGTTAAGTACTTCTTTTCAAAATGCCTCTTGAATTTTTTCATGTAACATTCTTCTCTTTGATGTGTTGCATTTGCACAAGATGATCCCACCAAAAGGATGCCTTTCCTTTCATATGATAGACTGTGATTCTTCCTTCTACATGAGAGGAATAATTATGCAATTGGAAATATTTCCTCATGCCAAGTAGCCATGTCTCAACCTCTTCATCTTTCTTGTGCTCTCCATCAAAAGTAGGAGGTTTGATCTTATTCATTTCACCCTTCAGTTCATCCACTTCAGATCTCTTATTCTTTATGGTAGGAGATGGACTTGAACTGATGTATGGCCTCCTTTTGGAATGCCTTTGAGAGTGTTGGTGACATTTGTTACCACTTCTTTCTCTCCTTTCCACATTAGGGGACTCATGGCTCTTTGATTTGTTGGATCCACTTTCCTTATCCAACTTATTTTCAATTCTCTCTAGGCTCTACATTAACTTTATATTGAAGTTTTCATGTTGCTCCTTGGCTCTCTTAAGCCTTTCGTTATCTGCCTGGTGAATTTGGACATCTTTTTGCATTTTTTTAATGATTTTCATCATGCCCACATCTTTATATATTTCTTCTCCGTGCCCATTGGAGTTTGCTCCTTCAATTCCCAAATGAACATCCAATCATCTAAATTCATCCTCCAGATTGTAAGTGTCGTGTGCCTCCTCCATTTCTCTTCACGATGTGACAATTCAATCTAGTTCTGACAATTGCTTACTCTGCAAAATGTGTAGTCAACCGAATTTTTTCAGGCTATCAGTCTTTAATAATCTTCCAGAATAACAAAAACCAATTTGATTCAACAAAAAGAATATCAGACTCCATTTTTTGCGGTTCTTGGTTGATCATGAATCCCCACAGCTCTATCTTTGAGCCCGATTATGTTCTCCAATTCACTTACGATTACTAGCCCCTTTTTCCTTAGCCCCCCCATTTATGTGACCACGAAATGTGGCCAAGCGCTAGGCTGATAGGTTCTTATTCAAAATTTCAGGCCTCCGGCTTCGGGACTTCCGAGCTTCGGACTTCAGAGGTTTTCGCAATCCCCAACCTTCCAATTCCCCAAAGCGCCGAATTGATGAACTCATGAAGGACAGTGGATAAATGGTCCACGACTTCTCATCATCCAATGGCTGAGACTTACTACAAAACTTCGGCTTCAGGACTTTTCAAAGCACTGATGCATAGATCTGTCAGAGTGTTGAACTGGTGAATTTACAATGAACACATCAATGGTCCGCGCCCTTTTTATAACCAACAACCACGATCAACTCCGAGACTCCAGATTCAGGAGTTCCAAAATTTCCATACTCTCAATATTTCAGAGTGCTCAATCTCCGAACTACCACATCTGCCTCCACATACCCTCTACCGGTCGATGGTCGAGATTAACTCTGGCCTCTGGGAGTTCCTGACTCAAGCAATTGCAACATAATTTCCTCTAGAGTACCAAATCTTCGGACCTTCGAATATGATGCCCTATGTCCTCCAGAACCAATGGTCAAGATATACTACGACCTTCGGGCCTTCAAGAATTTTCATACTTAAACACTTGTTGACCAAGTTCCTCCAGAGTGTGAAGTCTCCGGACTGCAGGATCTGGCGCCACGCGTCCATTGTGACCAAGTTACTGTGGGCCCTATATAGTTAAATACTTACCCAAGGTTTTAACTACTTTATGTAACCATTAGGGGGCCCACCATCCATGCTCGAGAGGAGTGCCACGTTATGAAATACTAGAAGCAGACATGTGGCCCAATCAGACGGGTGACAAGTGTCACATTCTAACTAGCATAACCATTATTGATAGGTTTTTAAATCACTAACATGTGGCACAAATTCCATGTTTCCACATCATTTCAAGTGACGTCAACAAGCCACGTCACTTTGGGACTTCGGGACTTCAAGCTTCGAAAGATTTCACACTAGCACACTCCAATTCTCCCAGACGTCGAACTCCCGAACTTCCTTACCTTCCGAGTCCACATAGTACAATTGTCAACAATTAAGGTGGTGGAACGTGGCATGTCTAGGAAAGGTCCACATTACTACAGGTGACATCATCATGCCATGCCACTTCAACTCTTTGGCTTCGGGACTTCGGACTTCGGGGCTTCGAAAGATTCGACACTAGCACACTCCAATTCTCTCGAATGCTAAACTCTGAATAATCTGATTGT
>JASDQU010102448.1:188462-221429 GCA_032191745.1 Picea mariana
GGGATGAGTGACACTTGTACGACATAGAATTTTTAAGGGATTTTTATTAAAACTTAATTAAATAGTGATTTAGGGAAAGTAGGTGGGTTTGAAATTTCTATAAAAGAAGGGGAAGATGAGGAAGAAAGGGATGAACGGTTAGCGTAACGTTACACTGCCAGATTGTGGCTTGACTGATTGCTTGTGAGGAGTTGGGTTTTTCTCAGCTCGGATTGGAGTGGTAGCTCAGCCTTGCGGGGCAAGCTGAGAAGCTAGACTTATCTTCTGGAAATTGTGTGGCCCCTTCACGGCTCGGGGGGCTAAGGGGGAAGCAGAGTACCCCTAGCGATTGGCTGGGAGGTACTAGTGAGGTCACTACGGTCGGCAAGCAGGAGCGACAAGGAGCGTGGGACATCAATCGAGGTGCGGACATCAATCGAGGCGGTTGAAAGGGAAAAGGTATGCGCGTTATTTGGTAGAGTAGAATGCTTGGATGTAATTCTTCGCTGTAATATTGTTGCTGTATATCCTTTTCATTCAATGCTCTGGACTGTATAAAATCATTTCTGCTGTAATTCTGGACTGTGTAAACCCCTTTTTCCATTCGACGGTCGGACGGTGTAAAATAATTACTGTTTGATAATTTGGACTGTGCAAATTTTAAATTATGGTGCGGGAATGTGTATTTTTTAATATTTGTTGTTCTAGATTTTTTTTTTAGACCGTGGGTTTGTTTTTGGGGCGATCAATTCTGTGGGCGTTTTTATTTTTCCGTGGGCATTGTATTGTTGTCGGCATTGTTGATGTGGGAATTATGCGTGACTGTGGGCGTTCTAATCTCTATGGGCATGTTTATCTGCTATAAAAAAAACTTCTATGGGCGTTTCTTTATTTACTGTGGGCATTCCATTGTGGGCATTTCATTTTATAAAATTACGGTCATGTCTTTTTAATTTACTGCCATTCATTTGCTTAAACTACTGTCATCTCGTTTGTATCTTCTGGCAATTCATTTTATTCATTTGTATCTTCTGGAAAATCGTTTTATCTCTGACAATTCATTTGTATCTTCTAGCAATTCATTTTATCTCTGGCAATTTGTATCTTCTGGCAATTCGTTTTATCTCGTTTGTATCTTCTGGCAATTCATTTTATCTTTGGCAATTCGTTTGTATCTTCTAGCAATTTGTTTTATCTTCTGGAAATTCGTTTTATCTCTGGCAATTCGTTGTATCTTCTGGCAAAGCATTTTATCTTCTGGCAATTCGTTTTATCTCTGGCAGTTTGTATCTTCTAGAAATTCGTTTTATCTCGTTTGTATCTTCTGGCAATTCGTTGTATCTACTGTCATCTCGTTTTATCTTCTGGCAATTCGTTTTTATCTCGTTTGTATCTTAGGCAGCGAATTATAGATCAAGGGAAAATTGTAGATCCATTGTAACGGTGAATTCACATGTTAAAAGCCAACGACGATTCGTTCGGGGTTGTATTTCGTTGCTGTTGTTGATGAAAGTAACACTTTTTTGGGGAAAAAGAAGTTACTGTGTGCGCTTGACTTCATCTATGATTTGTTGTGTGTGTGTTTATTTCATTTTTAATTGGCTGTGTGCGTTCTAAATTCAGCGTGCATTGCATGACAGAGGGGGCCTCTATCTACTGTTGGGTGCGTTTATTTTAAGTGCGTTTCTATCTACAGTGAGCGTTTTGTGTGCGTTTTATTACTGCATTTTACTGCGTTCTGTACAGTGTTATATGTTATTATCTGGGATGTATGGTTGAAAAATATTTTGTTGAAAAGTTTACTACTCAGTCCATGTCAATGTTTTTATTTATTTATAATTGTATCAAGTATATCATGACTGATATTCTCTTGTCCTTTATGAAAGGTATTCACACTTGTGCTATATAGATGTGTGTGCGTAGTCTTAAAAGTAGAGGGATTGGTCATTTTTCAAACATGGTTCAGAGCTCAATATAATTTAATAAGATTTAGTACATTCACAATTAAATGATATTTTAAAATACATACATATCATTGTCAAATATATATGTAATCAATGTCAATACATATATATGTAATCATCATTGCCAAATATGTTGTTACTATTGGAATAGTTCTCCCTTTATTACAGCTGTCTAGTTATGCTATTGTTTTGGAAAAGTTCTGCTTTTTCCTTGCATGAAGCATTGACATTGTTTTATTCTATTGGAAGTAAGTGGTTTTATTACCGCTACCTAGTTTTATGGTTTTAATGGTAATAATGGTTAAAGTGATATTGATGTATTTGTAATAATGGTTATAGTGATATTAGTGAAAGTAATATGGTGTGAATGGTAGTATTGTTAAATAATCATGGCTTCATAAGGTAACAATGTCAAAATAACTATCAAAATAATATAATGGAATGAAAAATTGGTTAACGGTAAGGATGATGTAAGGACTATGTAATGATTACGTCATGATTAAGGGTAATGATTATGTATAGATTAATGGTAATGATTAGGTATGAATCGTTTAATATTAATCCAAATGGTTATGGAATGGTTAAGGTTAATATTGTCATTATTTATGGTAAGGTTAATGTAGTTGATATAAGTAAATCATCAGTGGTGACGTGATGGTCATGGGGTTAGTCCTTGCATTGCAAAGTGAACATGGTTGATATTTTATGGCAGGGATGATGGAACTAATTATCATCAGTAGTAGATAAATATAAGGTCCTAAAGTAAGCACGCTAAGTCATTAAGATTTGGTAATAGGGGGATTACCATTGCATCTTAAATTAAAATAAGGTTAATTTCTTGCGCTCGCACTTATGTCGTTTTATGATCGGATTTCGCAATCAAATTTTCTGGCACCGTGGAATTCTTGTGAAGTTGTTGGATGTGATCGTGTAGCGATGGTCTTGTGTTTTGAGGTAGCGTTTACTTAGTCTGCTTGTGTCGGGCGGGCTATAGACACCTCCATGTAGCCTTAGCATTTATGTCTGTGTGTGTGATTTTTCTGTGTAAAGAATCCAGTGCCATATCAAGAGTCTCAGGCCCTTTAAAGGCAGGGTTTCCACTCTTGCAACACACCTGACAGAGATTACTAGTTTCTACCTGAGCAGTCGGCCAGGAGCCTATCTGACCTTATCTCTCTCCAGAGCAGAGGACTAAGATTAAATGCCCTACTTTTCTGTGCCGAAATAGTAAACTCTACTGTTGGATTCTTCCATCTGTGACTGTACTGTACATAACACCTGGTGTCGTTTTCTGCTTAGAGTTGTTAGTTGTATGCCTTATGTCTACTGGCATTTATTGCTTGTTGTTACTGTGGTATGTCGTATGTCATCTTGATGTGTTCATCTTGCTTGCATCTTGTTAGTAGTCGGGTTACTAGTTTCTGCCTGAGCAGTCGGCCAGGAGCCTATCTGACCTTCTCTCTCTCCGGAGCAGAGAACCAAGATTAAACGCCCTTCTTTCTTGTGCAGAAATAGTAAAATATACTGTTATGGATTCTTTCTTATGTCTATGTCGTTTATATGCTTGCAGTTACTTGTTGTGCACCTTGTGTTCTCTTGTTGTGATCATCGTGGTTGCGTCTTGTTAGTCGTCGGGTGGCGACGTAGCGTCAAGTGTGTCTGTTTCCTTTTTACACGCGCGCACCTTAACCAAAAAAAAAATAAAAAATTGCACCTATTATCAGAGTTGTTGTCATAACAACGAGGGTTGTTACATATGGTATCAGAGCCGGTTTGACCCGCGACTTGGGATTCGCTATGGATTTTGTTGTCACGATTGATTTTATTATACTATTGTTGATCGAGTTGATTGTGTGCGTTCAGGAAATCATGGTCAGAGGACGTCGCGGAGGCAGAAGACAGGGTTCTAGGGGAGGAGGCATGACACCTCCAGTAGCATCCACGCTTGAGGGGTCTAACCCCCAGGGAGGCGAGCAGGTTCTCGGATAGGAGTAGATCGCAGTTGGCGATGTCGTGGGGATGATGAGATCTTTTCAGTGCATGTCCGAGGCGCTGATCAGCCGATTGGACAGAGATGAGGCCAGGGCGCCGGCACCTGCTAAGGTTCCACCGCACGCACCGGCCGTTACAGGTAGCATTCACCGTGAACTCAAGAAGGTTAAATTTCCTGAGTTCTTTGGTGCCCCGGACGGCGCAGCCGCTGAGGCATGGTTGGAGAATATGGTGATGTGCTTCGCACTTCACGATTACACCTCCAACATGAAGGTCCACATGGCGGTCTTTCAACTGAAGGGGAGTGCTCTTTTATGGTGGAAGACGCTCCTATCGCAGCTGAACATGGTCGTCGAAGACGTGTCATGGGAACTGTTCGAGGAATGGTTCCAAGAGAGGTATCTTTCAGAGGAATTCATTGAGCGTCAGCTCAATGAGTTCAATGCATTACGACAGGGAGGTCGTACGGTGCCCGAGTACGAGGCACGTTTTATGGAGCTGCTCCAGTATGCTCTGCACCTCAACACAAAGAAACTCAAGGTCAACCGGTTCGTGTTTGGCCTTAAAGAAGCCTGCATGCAAAGGTTAGGATCTTGATAACTCAAACCTTGCACGATGCTGTCCAAAAGGCCCTCATAGCAGAGGAGGAGCTTATCAGTGGGGGTTAGACCAGAACTCCAGCGAGACCCGCAGGGCAGGGTTCATCTGGTATGCCGCAACATCAGACACCAGCAAGACATACGCCAGGACATCATGGCTTCCAGAGGGGATCCACTTTTGCTACACCCTGACGACTGTCGCCTCAGCAGCGGACACCTTATCGAGGACCACAGTACTAACAGCAACATCGCCCGTAGCAGCAGCAGTTTAGGCCTGTTCAGCAGAACAGACCAGGTTTCCAGGCCAGTGGGCCATCATCTTCTACTTCGGGTACTAGGACTACTGGGCCAAAGAAGGGGTGTTGGACATGTGGGGAGCCACACTACCAGCGTGACTGTCCTGTGGAGAGGACCAGAGCTTCCAGATCAGTCGGACCCACTACAGTGGGAGATATGGGCAAGGCCCATTGGATTCACGCAGCGATGAATAACCGTCAGGCAGAGCACCAGTCGACTGTGCTCGAGATGACAGGTATTGTCGCTGACCAGACCCTTAGTATTTTGGTAGACCCAGGTGCTACTGAGAGTTTCATTTCTGGTGCAATGCTAAAAAGGATCAAGGTAAAGGTAGTCGAATAGGACGAGTTTAGCTTCGTAGAGATGGCTTCTGGAGCCAAACATAAGGTTGGAGGAAAGGTTACGGGCTGTGCCCTTAACCTGGGAGATTTTGTCACAAGGGTCAACTTGTACATCACGATCTTAGGCTCTTACGACGTCGTGATTGGTATGGATTGGTTGGAATCGCATGAGGCGATAATCAATTGTAAGACGAAACGGTTGAGCTTGGTCGATGATGAAGGACAGAGACGTGTGATCGTAGGACAGAACCAGGGAGTATCCTTGAGGTTCATCTCTTCCTTACAGTTACGAAAGAGTATGCACAAGGGGTGCAAGCTTTATGCGATCCTCACGCTAAACGAAAAGGGAGTAGCAGAAGGTCTAGAACACCTTCCGGTGGTGAAGGAGTTTGCGGACGTATTTCCGGAGGAGTTGCCTGGGATGCCTCTAGAAAGAGAATTGGAGTTTACTATAGACCTGAAACCAGGGACCGAACTGATAGCAAGAAAACCTTATCGGATGTCGACCCCAGAGTTGCAAGAGTTGAAAATGCAACTGAAGGAGTTGCTGGACCTGGGACTGATACGCCCTAGTGTGTCACTGTGGGGTGCACCAGTTATTTTCATACAGAAGAAGGACGGATCGTGGAGGCTTTGCATTGACTACCGTCAACTGAACAAGGCTACGATCAAAAATCAGTATCCCTTACCAAGAATTGATGATCTGTTCGATCAAATGAAGGGTGTGACGGTGTTCTCCAAGATCGATTTGCGATCAGGGTATCACCAGTTACGGATCAAGGAGGATGACGTCCCTAAGACCGATTTTAATACGATATTTGGACATTACGAGTTTACTATGTTACCTTTTGGACTAACAAACGCCCCAGGGGTATTCATGAGTTTGATGAACGTGGTGTTCCGCGAGTACTTGGACAAGTTCGTCCAAGTATTCATCGACGATATTTTGATATACTCTCGGACAACGGAGGAGCATGATGAGCACTTGCGCTTGGTACTACAATGTTTAGGAGAACACAAATTATATGGGAAGTTGTCCAAATGCTCTTTTTATCAATCAAGGATTCTCTACTTAGGGCATGTCATCTCCGGAGAAGGTATCGCCGTGGATCCAACCAAGGTTGAGGCTATTATGGAATGGCCTGCACCAACGAATGTCACAGAAGTGCGTAGTTTTATGGATTTAGCCGGATGCTATCGACGGTTTGTCGAGGGTTTTTCGAAGATAGCAAATACGATCACGGAATTGCAAAAGAAGAACAAGAAGTTTGTTTGGACAGAGAAATGCACGGAAGCATTTCGGAGGCTTAAAGAGTTGTTGACCATAGTGTCAATACTAAAAGTCCCTGACATGGACGCAGACTTCTTGGTATGCATTGACGCATCCAAGGAAGGCTTAGGCGGAGTCTTGATGCAAGACGGACGAGTGATTGCTTACATTTCGAGAAAACTAAGAAGGCATGAGGAGAATTACGCGACGCACGATTTGGAGTTATTAGCCATCGTTTATGCCTTGAAGGTTTGGAGACACTACCTTGTTGGACGAAAATTTGAATTAAAGACTGATCATTGTGGACTACAACACATTTTTACACAAAGCGACCTGAACGCATGACAACGGCGTTGGTTGGAATTGCTTAGCGAGTACGACTTCGAGATTACTTATATAAAGGGAACAGTGAACCGAGTGGCAGATGCTTTGAGTCGGAGGCCGTGCATCTTTTCGGTGTTTCCTCTTCAAACGAATCTACATGAGAAGATTCTCACATTACAGTGTGACGATGACTGGTACAAGGAAGTCGAGGATTTTATCAGACAAAATACAATGATGGTACCATGATATGAGGGATTTTCTTTTGATAGTGATGGGTTATTGAGGTTTAGAGGTTGGATTTACGTACCTCCAAACGACGAGTTGAGGATGTTGATCCTGAGCGAGGCTCATAGAGCAATTTACATGGCTCACCCAGGAGTCACGAAGATGAGGGCAGACCTTAAACCCTTATTCTTATGGAAGGGAATGAAGGCCGACATAGTCAACTTTGTGGCTAGATGTCTCGAGTGTCAACAGGTAAAGGCTGAACATAGACACCTGACAGGATTACTTCAACCACATGCCATTCCGGAATCGAAATGGGAAGTTATTTCGATGGATTTTATTGTTGGATTACCACTGACGGCAAGGAGACATGACTCGATTTTTGTAGTAGTAGACACTCTGACGAAGAGTGCTCACTTTATTCCTGTGCATATGACGTATCAGGCACTTGACATAGCGAGAGTTTTCATCAGTGAGATTGTGAGGCTACATGGCGTGCCTAAAAATATTATATCCGATCGAGGATCGGTGTTTATTGGATGATTTTGGACGAGTTTCCAAGAGGCCTTGGGAACCCAACTTAACTTTAGTATTGCGTATCACCAAGAGACGGATGGACAGACAGAACGTACGAACCAAACCTTAGAAGACATGTTGTGCATGTACGTGATGGACCAACAAAAACGTTGGGAGGAATTCTTGCCTCTAGTAGAGTTCACTTATAACAACAGTTACCAAAGCACAATTAAGATGGCGCCTTTTGAGTTCCTTTATGGGCGACCGTGTCGGATGCCCTTGAGTTGGGATCGTATTGAGGATAGGTTCCTGGTGGGACCAGAAGCGATCCAAGAAATGGAAGAAAAAATGCAAACCATAAGACAAAGGATTAAAGAAGCACAGGATCGACAGAAGAGTTATGCCGATGCGCACTGAGTCGACCGTAGTTACAAGGTCGGCGATCGAGTCTTCTTACGGGTTAAACCGAAAAAGAGTTCGATCAAGTTTGGAAAGGGAGCTAAACTTTCTACTAGGTTCGTGGGACCTTTCGAGATTGTGGAGAGAAAGGGGCCCGTGGCCTATCGACTAGCCTTACCTGATTCTTTGAGGCGTATGCACGATGTTTTTCATGTATATGTTCTAAGACATTATATTAGTGATCCTACGCATGTGAATGGCATGAGTTCCTTGCAGGTATTGGATGAGGGAGTGCTCACGGCTGAGCCGGTCCACATCTTAGATCATTGCGTTCGACAGTTACGACATCGAACGATAGATCAGGTCAAGGTCCAGTGGGACAATTATAGTCTGCACTCAGCGACCTGGGAGGACGCATATGATATGCGCCAACAGTTTCCATTTTTGTTTGATAGATAGACTTATGATACTGTGATACTTTTATTTCTCATTTATACTGAGAAACTTCGGGATGAAGTTTAGACCAAGAGGGGGTGTTTGTAACATCCCGCTCTGGCGCACTTAGAAAACTTATTCTTTGAGGACACTTGCTCGCAAGTGATCTGGATTTTTATGATGATAAAACATTTATCCTTGATGATGATGCTTTATGATAGATGAAATGATTTTTTACTTCTTTGAAATAAAACAGGTGCTATTGACTCAGTTTTATTGAGTGTGCAGGGTTTTTGACCTGGAGGATGTAGAGGCATCGACGGAACCCTTGGACTCTGGATTGAGTTAGGGAGTGTGCTATTTGAGTTGATTTATTTACCATGATATTTATTTATTTGATGATATGTTGTTGACATGATCTGACATGATGGTTGATGATGCAGGCTGACGATAGCTTGCTGACCAGACTCACATATGGAGTAAAGGGGCCACACATGATTTCCAGACAGGTTGAGGGAGAGGTGTGGACAACAGCCCTGCCACAGCCTACTAGCACTCCCACCGCGGCTCGAACTGTAGGTTAACGATTACCTAGTTTGAGAGGATCCACGATGCCGTGAGGGCGGACTGCGACAGTCGCTCACAATGATTCTAAGGGGCGCCCAATAAGGTGGGGGCCTTATTCCTTAGAGCCCTTAGTCTCCCACTAGTTCACCTGGAGGAGTGTTCACTCCAAGGGTTATAGATGTCTACCAATCAGTCAAGTCGGTGAGTGGCACCCTTGGAGCACGTGGTGCATCCTGAAGGGCACATCGCGCAAAAGAAACACAAGTTGGTGAGTGGCACCCTTGGAGAACGTGGTGCATACTGAAGGGCACATCGTGCAACAGAAAAAAACGAGGCGAGTGGCACCCTTGGAGCACGTAGTGCGTCCTGAAGGGCACGTCGCATCGATGATGATGATGAGACAAACCTAGATGACCCTAAGACCTTAATGCCTTAAGAAATTCTCAAAACGACTCCCCTAATTAATTGTCGCCCAGTTCAAATCTAAACCTAAATTTAAAACATCTCTAAGATAAAATTTGGATTAGCCTTAAGAAAAGACCCTACAGAAATAAACATACGGGCGCAAACTAAAACCCTCCTAAGTGTTAGTTAAAGTCTTCTTAAAATTAAAGGGGGTAAAGTGAAGAGAGGGAAAAATTAATTAAAACACGTGGTTTTAATTGTAAAAAGGAATAAAAATTTAAAAAATGTGTGAGAGTATAAAAGTAATGAATTTAAAAAATATAATGAAAGGATTAACTAGCACATTTATCTTTTTGGTTTAAAAAAAAAAAGAAAGGAATAAATATTAGAAATAGGGAAACTTGTAATAAAGGAAACATAATAAAGGAAAGTAGGGGACATAGGGTAAAAAAAAGCAAAAAGGAATCAGCAATTAAGGACTTTCTAAAATGAACTAAATTTAGCAACTTCATTTTAGGGAAAGTTATTAAAAGCATGTAAGGGGATCTAGGAACACCTAGGAGTAATTTTAGGAGTGACCCTAGGTAGGTGAGGGAAAGGAGTCTTTTAATATTTTTAAAGAAAATATTTTTGGAGAAACTTGGGGGATGAGTGACACTTGTAAGACATAGATTTTTTAGGGGATTTTCATTAAAACTTAATTAAATAGTGATTTAGGGAAAGTAGGTGGGTCTCAAATATCTATAAAAGAAGGGGAAGATGAGGAAGAAAGGGATGAACGGTTAGCGTAACGTTACGCTGCCGGATTGTGGCTTGACTGATTGCTTGTGAGGAGTTGGGTTTTTCTCAGTTCGGATTGGAGTGGTAGCTCAGCCTTGCGAGGCGAGCTGAGAAGCTAGACTTATCTTCTAGAAATTGTGTGGCCCCTTTATGGCTCAGGGGGATAAGGGGGAAGCAGAGTACCCCTAGCGATTGGCTGGGAGGTACCGGTGAGGTCGCTACAGTCGGCAAGCAGGAGCGGCAAGGAGTGCGGGACATCAATCTAGGCGCGAACATCAATCGAGGCGGTTGAAAGGGAAAAGGTACGCGTGTTATTTGGTAGAGTAGAATGCTTGGATGTAATTCTTCGCTGTAATATTGTTGCTGTATATCCTTTTCATTCAATGCTCTAGACTGTATAAAATCATTTCTGTTGTAATTCTGGACTATATAAAATCATGTATGCTGTAATTCTGGACTGTGTAAACCCCTTTTTCCATTCGACGGTCGGATGATGTAAAATAATTACTGTTTGATCATCTGGACTATGCAAATTTTAAATTATGGTGTGAGAATGTGTAATTTTTAATATTTGTTGTTCTGGAAATTTTTTTTAGACTGTGGGTTTGTTTTTGGGGCGATCAATTCTGTGGGCGTTTTTATTTCTCTGTGGGCATTGTATTGCTATCGGCGTTGTTGATGTGGGAATTATGCGTGACTGTGGGCGTTCTAATCTCTATGGGTGTGTTTATCTTCTATAACAAAAACTTCTGTGGGCGTTTCTTTATTTACTGTGGGCATTCCGTTGTGGGCATTTCATTTTATAAAATTACGGTCATGTCTTTTTAATTTACTGTCATTCATTTGCTTAAACTACTGTCATCTCGTTTGTATCTTCTGGCAATTCATTTTATTCGTTTGTATCTTCTGGCAAATCGTTTTATCTCTGGAAATTCGTTTGTATCTTCTGGCAATTCGTTTTATCTCTGGCAATTTGTATCTTCTGGCAATTCGTTTTACCTCGTTTGCATCTTCTGGAAATTTGTTTTATCTTTGGCAATTCGTTTGTATCTTCTAGCAATTTGTTTTATCTTATGGAAATTCGTTTTATCTCTGACAATTCGTTGTATCTTTTGGCAAAGCGTTTATCTTCTGGCAATTCGTTTTATCTCTGGCAATTTGTATCTTCTGGAAATTCGTTTTATCTCGTTTGTATCTTCTGGCAATTCGTTGTATCTACTGTCATCTTGTTTTATCTTCTGGCAATTCGTTTTTATCTCATTTTTATCTTAGGCAGCGAATTATAGATCAAGGGAAAATTGTAGATCCATTGCAATGGCGAATTCACATGTTAAAAGCCAACGACAATTCGTTCGGGGTTGTATTTCATTGCTGTTGTTGATGAAAGTAACATGTTTTTGGGGAAAAAGAAGTTACTGTGTGCGCTTGACTTCATCTATGATTTGTTGTGTGTGTGTTTATTTCGTTTTTAATTGGCTGTGTGCGTTCTAAATTCAGCGTGCATTGCATGATAGAGGGGGCCTCTATCTACTGTTGGGTGCGTTTATTTTAAGTGCGTTTCTATCTACAGTGAGTGTTTTGTGCGCATTTTATTACCGCGTTTTACTGCGTTCTGTATCTGGGATGTATGGTTGAAAAATATTTTGTTGAAAAGTTTACTACTTAGTCCATGTCAATGTTTTTATTTATTTATAATTGTATCAAGTATATCATGACATATATTCTCTTGTCCTTTATGAAAGGTATTCACACTTGGGCTATATAGATGTGTGTGCATAGTCCTAAAAGTAGAGGGATTGGTCATTTTTCAAACATGGTTCAGAGCTCAATATAATTTAATAAGATTTAGTACATTCACAATTAAATGATATTTTAAAATACATACATATCATTGTCAAATATATATGAAATCAATGTCAATACATATATATGTAATCATCATTGCCAAATATGTTGTTACTATTGGAATAGTTCTGCCTTTATTACAGCTGTCTAGTTATGCTATTGTTTTGGAAAAGTTATGCTTTTTCCTTGCATGAAGCATTGACATTGTTTTATTCTATTGGAAGTAAGTGGTTTTATTACTCCTGCCTAGTTTTATGGTTTTAATGGTAATAATGGTTAAAGTGGTATTGATGTATTTGTAATAATGGTTATAGTGATATTAGTGAAAGTAAGATGGTGTGAATGGTAGTATTGTTAAATAATGATGGCTTCATAAGGTAACAATTTCAAAATAACTATCGAAATAATATAATGGAATGAAAAATTGGTTAACGGTAAGGATGATGTAAGGACTATGTAATGATTATGTCATGATTAAGGGTAATGATATGTATAGATTAATGGTAATGATTAGGTATGAATCGCTTAATATTAATCCAAATGGTTATGGAATGGTTAAGGTTAATATTGTCATTATTTATGGTAAGGTTAATGTAGTTGATATAAGTAAATCATCAGTGGTGACGTGATGGTCATGGGGTTAGTCCTTGCATTGCAAAGTGAAAATGGTTGATATTTTATGGCAGGGATGATGGAACTAATTATCATCAGTAGTAGATAAATATAAGGTCCTAAAATAAGCATGCTAAGTCATTAAGATTTGGTAATAGGGGGATTAACATTGCATCTTAAATTAAAATAAGGTTAATTTCTTGCGCTCGCACTTATGTTGTTTTATGATCGGATTTCGCAATCAAATTTTCTGGCACCGTGGAATTCTTGTGAAGTTGTTGGATGTGATCGCGTAGCGATGGTCTTGTGTTTTGAGGTAGCATTTACTTGGTCTGCTTGTGTCGGGCGGGGTATAGACACCTCCATGTAGCCTTAGCATTTATGTCTATGTGTGTGATTTTTCTGTGTAAAAAATCCAGTGCCGTATCAAGAGTCTCGGGCCCTTTAAAGGCAGGGTTTCCACTCTTGCGACACACCTGACAGAGATTACTATTTTCTGCCTAAGCAGTCGGCCAGGAGCCTATCTGACCTTCTCTCTCTCCAGAGCAGAGGACTAAGATTAAATGCCCTACTTTTCTGTGAAGAAATAGTAAACTCTACTGTTGGATTCTTCCATCTGTGACTGTACTGTACATAACACCTGGTGTCATTTTCTTCTTACAGTTGTTAGTTGTACGCCTTATGTCTAGGGTCGTTTATTGCTTGTTGTTACTGTGGTATGTCGTATGTCATCTTGATGTGTTTGTCTTGCTTGCGTCTTGTTAGTAGTCGGGTTACTAGTTTCTACCTGAGCAATCGGCCAAGAGCCTATCTGACCTTCTCTCTCTCTGGAGTAGAGGACTAAGATTAAACGCCCTACTTTCCTATGCAGAAATAGTAAAATCTACTGTTATGGATTCTTCCTTATGTCTATGTCGTTTATATGCTTGCAGTTACTTGTTGTGCACCTTGTGTTCTCTCGTTGTGACCATTGTGGTTGCATCTTGTTAGTCGTCGAGTGGCGACGTAGCGTCAAGTGTGCCTGTTTCCTTTTTACACACGCGCACCTTAACCAAAAAAAAAAATTGCACCTGTTATGAGATTTGTTGTCATAACAACGAGGGTTGTTACATCCATCTTAACCTCAGATCTATCAAGTGCCAAGAGGGATCAAATCTCTTGAGGTGCAAACCATTCCTCAAGTTTTTCAATTTAAAAGAGGTTTGCAACTAGAGAGATTTTATCCCTCTTGGCACTTGATAGATCCGAGGTTAAGATGGATCTATGTTGGTTTTAGTCATGGATGATCACACAAAATTTGTATATGATCAACATTAGGTATATGTATATGTCTAATATTAATCTAATCATTTTAACTTTACTCACTTTCTTGAGTTGTTCGAAAGTATATAGAGTATTATGGAGACGGATCAATGCCACTCTATCTTCTTCAGTTTTTAGTATAGTGACACAATTTGTAGATGATCAAAATTATGTATATGTATATGTTTGAGATGAATCTGATCATTTGTATTAACTTAGTTTGTTGAGAAGATAAAGAGTATTATTTAGAGGTATACTTCAAGAGTTACACGAGGAATAAGTTGAACATAAATAAAGTAATAGTGTTGAATGGTGAAAAATATACATTGGAAACTATCATGGATATTCCACTGGAACACTTCATCACAATAGATCTGATAAATAACTGATATTGTTAATACGTCAATTTCTATTTCTATTTTTATTCAATTTCTAATGCATTGATTTTAGTATCTATCTATCTATATATATATATATATATATATATATATATAAAATAGTTCATTTAACAATTAAATAAAGTTATAAGTGATTTTATTGATAAGAAAGTTATAATTGATTTTATTGATAAGAGTAGAGCTAATTGTATATAGCTCTTATGCATGTATGTCTTTCAAAATATAATTAAATTTCTATATATTATACATTTTAGGTATGACCACAAAAACCAAATTCAAAATTATAATTATATAAATAATTGTTCTTATATCATTGTTAAATTATTTCCTATACAAACTTTGAGCATCACATATTATATGTAGAAATAAACTTTTCACCATAAAGATGTCACCTAAATTTTAATAAGAAAATTGAATGAAAATAAACAAATCATTTCCATCGAAACAAAAACTTTTGTCATAACACAATGAAATAATTTTTTTTAAGCATTATACGTTAATTGTTTTCTAATAATTAATAAACATGTATTTTTAAATGTGATGTATATTTCATTATTTTCACTTCAATCCATAAATAATAATAAGGGTCCAAAATTTCACTAACCTAAACTTTATAATCATATAAATAATTGTTGATATATCATTTAATCATATAAATAATTGTTGATATATCATTGTTAAATTATTTCCTATACAAACTTTGATTATCACATATCACGTGTAGAAAAATAAACTTTTGACCATAAAAATGCCACTTTAATTTTTAATAAGAAAATGGTATTAAAAAAAACAAATCATTTCTAATCCAAACAAACTTTTGTCATAACACAATGAAATATTAATTTTTTAAACATTATATATTAAATTCTTTCTAATAATTAATAAACACATTTTTTTAAATATGATGTACATTTCATTATTTTCACTTCAATCCATAAATAATAAGGGTCCAAATAATAAAATATAAATAATATTTTCAAATCAATTTTAAAAGATGAAATTTCATTTATTCTATTATTAATCTAAATCCATCTTAATCTTGGATCTCTCAAGCATAAAAAAGAATCAAATATCTCGAGTTGCAAATTTTGTGTGATCATCCATGGTTGAAACCAACATAGATCCATCTTAACCTCGGATCTATCGAGTGCCAAGAGGGATCAAATCTCTTGAGGTGCAAACCATTCCTCAAGTTTTTCACTTTAAAAGAGGTTTGCAACTAAAGAGATTCGATCCCTCTTGGCACTTGATAGATTCGAGGTTAAGATGAATCTATGTTGGTTTCAGCCATGGATGATCACACAAAATTTGTAACTGGAGAGATTTGATCCTTTTTGAATGAAAAAGAAACTTTTAATCAGAAAGATGTCACTTTAATTTTTAACAAGTGTTGCGTGGCAGCGTAGTCCATGCCAAGCAGGTTACAAGGTAAATTATGGAAAATGGGGTGGAATTGTAAATGACATAAGTGTTTGGTGAAAAATGTATATCACGTAAATGTTGTATGAAACATGTATATCACGGAACATGGGGCAAAAAATTTTGTTAGCGCTAAGGCACGACCTCGCAGAGAGATAATTGGCTAAGTGTTGAAAGGAATTGCGGTCGGTCGAGCTCATGATGTGACGATATAGGACCACTAATTTAAATTGTATTTATATTAATGTATTGTAATAGATAATTTGTGGACCAAATGTAGACCATGTTCCAATATGTGGAGGAATTGTAGACCATGAAAGTTTTTGGTGCAAGATGTATGCAATGGAACTGTAGATGACACAAGGTTAGGGTGCAGGATCTATAATAGCGCATCAAACTATAAATGATAGAATTTTTTGGTGCAAAATGTATATCTTAACCTCGGATCCATCAAGTGCCAAGAGGGATGAAATATCTTGAGGTGCAAACCGTTCCTCAAGTTTTTCACTTTGAAAGAGGTTTGCAACTAGAGAGATTTGAACCCTCTTGGCACTTGATAGATCTGAGGTTAAGATGGATTTATGTTGGTTTCAATCATGGATGATCACACAAAATTTGTAGATGATCAACATTAGGTATATGTATGTGTCTAAGATTAATCTAATAATTTTAACTTTACTCACTTTCCTGAGTTGTTTGAAAGTATATAGAGTATTATGGAGACAGATCAA
Source organism: Picea mariana (assembly GCA_032191745.1). Lineage (NCBI taxonomy): Eukaryota > Viridiplantae > Streptophyta > Pinopsida > Pinales > Pinaceae > Picea > Picea mariana. Next base: position 204,863 of record JASDQU010102448.1, read on the forward strand.
TGACACTCTATGTTCTTTAGTTTTTAGTATAGTGACACAATTTGTAGATGATCAAAATTATGTATATGTATATGTTTGAGATGAATCTGATCATTTTTAATTAACTCAGTTTTCGCAGTTTTTTGAGAAGATAGAGAGTATTATTTAGAGGTATACTTCAAGAGTTACATGAGGAATAAGTTGAACATAAATAAAGTAATAGTGTTGAATGATGAAAAATATGCATTGGAAACTATCATGGATTTTCCAGTGGACTTCGTCACAACACATCTAACAAAATAACTGATATCGTTAATATTAAGGTTATTTTTCCTTTAGATATCAAACACTTGATTACTGGTTTTCTTCTTAAAAAACATATGAAATAGTTCAAATGAAAAAAATAGAGAACATAAATAAATACACATCATCCACGAATAAACACAAGATATGACCTAGGAAACCCAATATGGGAGAAAACCCAGCTAGAAGGTGAGAAAACCCATCTAGAAGGTGAGATTGTTCTTCTCTCTTTTCTCTGGTATAGAAATGATGCAAGTACAAAGAAAAAGGCACTCTCTATGAAGTTTCCTTTGACTTGTGGCCTATATGTCTACTACAAAATATCTCCTCCTCTGTTATGCTCACATAATACCACTCTTGGATGTTTTAATCAGTTATGGAACAAAATACAAGGAAAAAGAATGGAACACCTTCTCCTCCTAGTGGCTTGGTATTTAACATAGGCTGATAGCCATTTTGGTATAGGTTTTTAACTTACTCAATCCTCAATTGTGATAGGGTTTTGGACCTTCTAGAATATTCTTGAAATTACATACATGGCTAGCCTTATATGCATGAGTAACGAGGGTTGATGTGACATCCTCTCGGACCATGGTGGTCAACATGGTAGGTCAAATTGCGAGAAGCATAATGTTTGCCTACGAGTTCTGATTGACACATGGTTTGCACCGTTAGAAAGGTATCAAAGTGTAGAACACTGTAAAGGGTGTGTGGGGAAGGTATGGTACAAAAACCCCAAAAAACATCATTTAATGCCTCAAAATGGCTTCGGAATGTTCTAGACCCCAACTTTCCAAACTAGGACCTACCATTAAAATGACCCTACAAGTTGATTCCTCCAATGTTTTCCACTCTGAAAGGACCAAGATAGATGAAAAAGAATATAATGATCTAATCTGGATCATGTCAATTTCTAGATACATTGATTTCAGTTTTCATGTCAATTTCTAACGCATTGATTTTAGTGTACATGTCAATTTCTATTTCTATTAAATTTCAAATTCAAATTCAATTTTAATTTCAATTTCTATTTCTATTTCTAATTCAATGTCAATTTCTATTTCTATTTCTATTTCAATGTCAATTTCTATTCTATTTGGGCATTGATTTCAATGTATTTGTCAATTTATAATGCATTGATTTCCTTGTACATATCAGTTTCTATTTATATTTCTATTTCTATTTCTAATGCATTGACTTCAGTGTACATGTTAATTTATATTTCTATTAGTACACATATATATGATTGTTGATTTTTATTTTATTTGTTTTTAACAGAAACTGAAAATTTTTATAATAAAAGGCGCGGTCGAGACCGCTAAGGAGTTAAAAAATCTTGCAAACTTCGAGCCGACTTGGGGCATTGAGTAGGAAACTATTATAGACTACTAATTTTTGAACACGCCTACAACACTTAGAGGGGGGTGAATGAGTGTGGGGCTCTTTTTCCCAAAACTTCCCTCTTTCACAAAACTCATTAGTTAGCATTCAACATTTTACTCATTACTCATTGTTGTCATTTATAACCAGTTAGATGTGAACACATATCAACAACATATATCAACAATATATCATCAGCAAGTCATCACCACAGGGAACACAAAGAACACAAGATGTATGCACAATTTTCTTTTTATTACAGACTACAACCCTTGGGGTTTTTCAGCAATAATTGAATAAAGTACAACTCTACAAGAGCACCAACTCTATCATGCAAGACTCATCTTACACACTCAGTACCAGATGAGCTGAGGCAACAATCCTCAACATATATCAATTTGTAATAGGTACGCGACCTGTCAGTAGTGCAACCCACATGTGTACATGCCCTGGCTCACTACAGCCCGCGTATGTACATGACCAGGGTATACAACAGCCCACGTATACCTTCTAAGATATTAGGGTTTATCCTTCAAGATCAACTCAGATCCTCTGCAACCAATTTATCATTCTCTTCTGTATCTCACTGTCCAAGATGACCCACAGCCAGTCACAACACATCCAAGCTCTCCAATAGCTTACTCATGCTCCACAATCAATCAATATGAATGCTACTCATTCATGCATAATCAATCAACATACCATAGAAATCATATCACAACTGAATCACAAGAGTACTGATCACTCCATCAACCAACATGAACCAAATCACAACAGCCATACCAAGACATACCAATAATTCCCTAAGAATTCACAACACAACAAGAAATGCTATCCATCATGAAGACAATAATGTAACCATACCAGTGTCTCAGTGAAAAATCCGATCTCATAGAATGCAGATCTGGAACCAACTTTAGTATTCAACAGCCAGTCATCATCTCAAACAAAAATCTTCATGATTTTATCCACTGTAGATGCCCTGTCCTCATACATCCCGTGTATGTACGTGCCCTAGCCCATTACAGCCCACATACACCTCAGAAGCAAGGGTTTCTAAAGCTCCGAGACATTTTCCATCAAGATCTCTAATTTTGCCGAAAATTTTATGCGTCAATGAGATCCTTCTCACACTCTCTTTCTCAGAATATATCTTCAATCATGCTCAAGAGATCCACACCAAAATGCTCTCACAAGAAGCTCTCCATCAATACTCCAAAAGATATTCCCACAAGAATCTCTCCATTGATCAACAAAAAGGATGATTTGCAAGAGTCCATATATATATTATTTATACTTTCATCCTTTAGGTCACTTAACCCATTTCTAGGTCACTTAACCCATTTCTAGGTTACTTAACCTATTTTCCTTATTTTAGGGTTAACCACTTTCCATAAATAGAAAGTTTTCCAATACTTTATCATTTAAATATTCCTTCTTGATTTTGTTACTTCTCTTTATTATTTAAATAATCCATCTTGACTTTGTCACTTTTCTTTATCATTTAAATAATGATTTCTTCTTTTAGGGCACTTTGACTTTTTTTACCATTTGGGGCTTCAAGCCAACACATGGGGGTCCTTCAACTTTGTAGAGCCATAACTCTCAAACCGTGAGGAGTTATGTGACATTCCACATACCACTAGAAATGGCATGACAAGCACTATCCATATAGGATAGTTTGACCAACAAATTCATTAATTTTCATCTCATTATTCCACATACAAGCATGGGTTCTCCAACCATTCTTCTAGGATAAATCAATCCACAAAGCATCTTTCCGTGAGGTATTTCACCATAAAAGGAACGCTTTGGAGTTCATCCATTTGTGCACCTTATCAATCATGATAATACAATAATGAGTCATCTATACATCAATCCACCACTGCATCATATACTTCAACTATGCATCATGTATCAATGACAACTCATTGATCCATCTTCATGATATCAATGAAAACTCATTGATCCATCTTCATATATGCATTCTCATCAAGGAAAATACATATTACATTACATCAATCATAAATCAATCAATATTTTGACATCAATAAATCACTTGACATCAATCAATCAAACCATTGGCATCAATGACAACATGATCCAACAATCTCCCCCTTTGGCATTGATGGAAATACCAACATTGATATCAACACCAATTACCATACACACACACACTTACAATCACACACATACACAGTACACCAGTGTTTTACGTGGAAACCCAAAGGATTGTAGTCTGTAATAAAAAGAAAGTTGTACATACATCTTGTGTTCTTTGTGTTCCCTGTGGTGATGACTTGTTGATGATATATTGTTGATATATGTTTCTTATATGTGTTCACATCTAACTGGTTATAAATGAAAGTAATGAGTAATGAGTAAAATGTTGAATGCTAACTAATGCGTTTTGTGAAAGAGGGAAGTTTTGGTAAAAAGAGCCCCACACTTATTCACCCCCCCCCTCTAAGTGTGGTAGGTGTGTCCAACACTAATGAAATTTTAAAATACTCAAATGACACCTTCACAAAGAACAAGATTACTGAGTACACTCGGAAAAGGACTCCAAGAATAAACGTGAAGAGACATTGCATCTAAATTAACTTGATGGGGAAGAACTCGTATTTTTTCCTAACTTGTGGGTTTGACTTTCTGTTACCACTGGTTGTGGTGTTTCATGTACTTTATTCTTCTTTCTAACTACCATCCAAACTTCGTTTGCAGATGTTGGACCATTTGTATTGTCTATGTTACCTAGGATTTCTTGATCTGAGTGTTCTTGATTTTCTTGATCCAAAACCTCATCAACATCAATCTTATATTCCCAACTTGACGGTGACTGAGGGAATTTTTGTATTTGAATTCCTTTATTTGAATCCTGAAGGGAAGATGCCTCTTTCTCCAAATTTTTAGTGGAGTTCTGGCACGGGTCTTGAGATAACAAAGGAGTTTTTTCATTGTTTTGTGGATATTCTTTGCAGGCTTTTGGAATTACTTGATGGTCATCATTAGAACCAACCCACCAGATGGATTTCCGGTGCTTTCTGAACTTTTGTACCTGTAGCGCACCTTTTCAGCTACCATGGCTTAATCTCTCTTAAAAGGAAACTTTAACACCACTTGGTACATAACTCATATAGGTATTATATAATCCACATGCATTTAAACAAATAAACACATTCTACACAGAGTATTCATATGAGTTACTGCCATAATTAACAATCAATAGCGTTTCATACTAATTCATATACATAGCGGAAATCATGATAACATAAGCAGTAGAGTCATGCAAAACATGATTAAAACATAATCAGATACTTATCTTTTAACAGTGGTAGAATCCACCAACCAAGTGCAGGCATTCCACAAACCTCACAGCCTTAGACCACACTGCTCATCAGCTCAGCAGTGGGTCACCCCTGAGTTGGGACTAAGCTCCACCCTGAGACAATGAATCCTAGGTTAGGCAGAGGTTACAGGGAAAACAACACATAGCCATAGGAAGGTATTCTCTCCCAGGAACCACCCACACTCACTGCCCACAGACCCTCATTCCCCACATGCCTGTTCCACCCTAGGGGTATACACCTTCTCTGTCACCTGGACAGTCCTTCGGCTGCTAACCTCCCTTGCCTTGGGTTATAGCAACAGACCGGACCAGAAGTCTCTGGGCTCTGTAGTAGCTACAGGGATCCTTCTAGGAGTTCTCTCCTTCCTCTGCGCACTCTCTCACTTGGAGAGAATCGCTCATAGGTCAACAAACCTCCCACACAGTCCAGCACTGCGTGGCCACACAACCAATGGAAAAACAGACATGAATTTTTCCATAGGCTCAACAATGGAAAAATGGCTCAGGGTCATGGCTTCGGGACAGATATCTCACGCACAGGCTCGATCTCGAATAGTGGATGCACACGGATTCTCCAGACACAACACGGGCTTTTTCGATTCAAACAGAGGTGAAACCGGCTCTTTTAGAATCGATCACAGGCTTCTGGTTTAGTACGAAGGTATACACAGGTTTTTCAGTTCAGAAGGTGTATGAGGTTTTTTTTACAGAGCTCGGGTCAGTTGTACTGCTCAGAGCCCATACACCCTCAGACAGTTCGCTCGAATGAGAGAGTGAACCCCCCTCACGGTCCACCCAAACTGTTTTATTCGCATGCACCAGGGTTGACACTTATCACCCTAGAGACTGCATGTGTTCCACCATCACGCATCACCTTCCCTTGGTCAGGAACTTAGGATAAAAATATAAATGGCACATGTTCTTTTGGAAAAATAATAAAATATTATTCCTAGGCTTAAGCGCCCCCCTAGGCTAAACACTTAGCCCCTTTTCCCACCTTCCAGCCTCTAATCCCTTGCCTTATCCATGGAAGCTCATTCCCCCTTCACTCATTCATCGTGGTCAGTCTGCACCTGGCAGTGTTTACAATTTTATTAAATGTTTTTGCATATATATACAAGTACAAAATCAGGCCCTTGGCCTCCAACCCTTAGGCTCTCTGGCCTAACAATCACATAAGCTCACCGACTTATAAAAACTTGGCTCACCAGCCTATAACACATATTTACAATTCATTTCACACTTCAGATTTACAACTGGGCTCGGCCTTGGGGACATTACAATCCCCCTCCCTTATTTTTGCACTGTCCTCAGTGCAATTTACACTGTCTCTGCAAGCCTTTCAAAATTTTCAAAAAGATGCGGGTACTCTGCCCGCATAACTTCTTCATGCTCCCATGTCGCGTCCTCAGGACCATACCAGGTCCACTGAACCTTTATACGCTCTATGGCTCGATTCCGGAGCTATTTGCTTTTCCTGTCCAATATGCGCACATGATGCACTTGCAGGACACCTTTTGGTTCCACCTGAATCACATTCCAATCGATAACATGATTAGCATCAGGTACATATTTCTTAAGCAGTGAAACATGAAACACATTATGTACAGTCATAGATGCAGTTAGTGCAAGCATGTATGCAACTGGCCCAATCCTTTCCAGGATCTCAAATGGCCCACAAAATCTTGATGCCAATTTGGCGCAACTTTCCAACTTTAAGGAACTCCTGTTAGTCTTCACTTTCAGGAAAACATGGTCACCCACTTTGAATTCTCTATGGGTTCTGTTACTGTCAATGTAACTTTTATTCCTATCCTGGGTAGCTTTTAGATTATGTTTAATTTTTATCATTTGATCTTCCATCTCTTTGAGCAGCTCAGGCCCAACTACTGCTTTGTCAGCTGAATTATCCCAGCTCACTGGAGTGTTGCACTTTCTTCCATAAAGTGCTTCGAATGGGNTCGGTTATGGGTTCTGTTACTGTCAATGTAACTTTTCTGCCTATCCTGGGTAGCTTTTAGATTATGTTTAATTTTTATCATTTGATCTTCCATCTCTTTGAGCAGCTCAGGCCCAACTACTGCTTTGTCAGCTGAATTATCCCAGCTCACTGGAGTGTTGCACTTTCTTCCATAAAGTGCTTCGAATGGGCTCGTCTTCAATGATGCATGATACCCATTATTGTAGGCGAATTCTACCAAATACAGGTAGTCTTCCCACCTTGATGGTTTGTCCATCACATACATTCCCAGTATGTATTCTATTACCCTGTTCACCCTCTCTGTCTGACCATCAAACTCAGGATGATACGTTGTACTAAAGTTCATATTCATTCTGAATCCCTTGAACATTCCTTTCTAGAAATTTGAGGTGAATTTTGGGTCCCTATCAGACACAATTGTCTTAGGAATTCCATGCAAGCGTGCAACTTCTTTTAAAAAGATATCAGCAACATCAGCTGCCCTGTGGGTGGTTTTCAGTGGAATAAAATGGGCAGCTTTAGTAAACTTGTCTACACCCACCATGATTGAATCATGCTACTTGTTGGTTCTAGGTAGTCCGGTGATAAAATCCATTGTTACCACGTTCCATTTCCACTCAGGAATGGGTAAAGGTTGCAACAACCCTGCTAGGTGTCTATGCTCAGCCTTAACCTTCTGGCACTCCATACATCTGGCGATGTATTCAGCAATTTCTTTCTTCATACTCAGCCAAAAATAATGGCTTTTGACTATTGCCACGGTCTTTTGATATCCAGGATGTCCAGCATAAGCCACGTTATGCGTCTCCTTTAGAATTTCCAACTTCAATTCTTGGACATTGGGTACATACACTCTGTTTTTATACAGAAGTAAACCATTAGTTCCCAAGGTGTAACTTTCCTTGGTCTGTGGTCTCTCGCGCTGCTGTAGCTTTGCTACAAGACTTCTGTACTACAAATCAGTATTTGCAGCTTCCAAAATTCTATCTTTCATCTCAGTCCTGTACATGCTAATGGCTGTAGCATGTAATTCGTGCACTTTTCTGTTGAGTGCATCAGCCACCTTATTTTCTTTCCCTTTGATATGCTTGATATCAAAGTCATATTCGCACATAAACTCCAGCCATCTGGTTTTCCTTGCATTTAAAGTCGGCTGATTAGATAAATACTTTAGACCATTGTGGTCTGTTCTTAATTCGAATCTCCTTCCCATGAGATAATGTCTCCATTTCCTCAAGGCGTGGATGATTGCTGCTAGCTCTAAATCATGAGTGGCATAATTCCTTTCATGCTCTTTCAACTTTCGGGACTCATAACAAATTACAAATCCCTCTTGGCTGAGAACTCCTCCCAGCCCCTCCTTAACTCCTCCCAGCCCCTCCTTACACGCATCTGTGAACACTATGTAATCCTTATTTGGATCTGCAATCTTCAGGATTGGAGCACTGGTTAGTAGTTGCTTCAATCACTGGAAGATTCTCTCACATTCTTCAGTCCACTGGAACTTCTTCTCCTTCCTTTGCAAGGAAGTGATAGGGTGAGCTATCTTTGAGAATATGGCTATAAACCTTATGTAGTAGCCTACCAGACCCATAAAAGATCTAACTTCTGCCACATTCCTTGGCGCTGACCATTCTCGAAAGGCCTCAACCTTTTCAGCATCCACAGCGATCCCTTCCTCTGATATAATGTGCCCCAAGTAATGAATCTACCTTTGGTAAAATGAGCACTTGCTCAGTTTTGCATACAACTGGTGTTATCTCAACACCTGCAGCACCATTCTCAGGTGTTGTTCATGTTCTTCCTCTATCTTGGAATACACCAAGATATCGTCCAGGAAGACTATGACAAACTTTTCCAAATAATCTCTAAACACTCCATTCATTAAGCACATGAAAACAACAGGTGCATTTGTCAGTCCAAACGGCACCAATGTGAATTCATAATGACCGTACCTTGTTCTAAAGGCGGTATTTCTAATGTCCTCATCATTTATTCTCACTTGGTGATATTTAGATCTGAGATCTATTTTTGAAAATATTTTCGCATCCTTCAACTGATCAAAAAGATCATCAATCCTTGGTAGAGGATACTTGTTCTTGACAGTGAACTTATTCAACTGCCGGAAATCAATGCACAGTCTCAACGTCCCATATTTCTTCTTCGCGAATAGGATCGGGGCTCCCCAAGGTGACACACTGGGGTGAATGTATCCCTTCTTTAGTAGCTCTTCGAACTGCAATTGCAACTGTTTCAGCTCTGGCATACTCATTCTATAAGGAGCCTTCAAAAATGAAGGTGCTCCAGGGATCAAATTTATAGAAAAATCGATGTCCCTCTTCGGAGGTAGTCCAGGTACCTCCTGAAATACATCCTTGAATTCTTTGAGTACCTCGTGATCTTCCAGATTCGAGACTACATCTCGGGATGCTTCTTCCACCCGAGTTGCATATAATTGACAGCCTTTCTGATAACATTTCTTCAGCTGCATGGATGAGATTTCCCTAACAGCCACGGCTCTGGGAATTCCTTGGATTGTTACCAGATTTCCCTCTTCGTTCAGGTAGGTAAACCTCTTGTTACGGCAATCCAGAAGGGCATGGTGCTGGTCCAACCAGTCCATCCCAATTAAGCAATCGTATGTGCCTAAAGGAAAAATGTTCAATTCAGCCTTAGTGCTCATTCCTTTCATGTCCACTGAATAGGACTTAACCAATTCAGTGACCTTCCTCTTGGCCTCTGTGGCCAACTTCACTAACCAAGACTTTTCATGTTTGCTTCTTGTTAAATGCAAACTTTCCACCACTCTAGGATCTATATAACTATGTCTAGCCCCTGAATCAATTAAAATAACAAGTGGTCGGTTGTTTATCGTACCTTCCACTTCAATCATGTGTGATTGAAATTCTGCTTGTTTGTTGTCCAGGGCTGCGTAGATCCTCGACATTCTGCTGCCCATATCCTCCACTGTTTCAGATTGCTGAACAGTATGGACAGTTCTTGCTTTGTCTTTTCTGTGGGGGCAGTCTCTGTACCTATGATTCCCTTTACAACCCCAACACTCCATAGGTGGAGACCTTGGCATCTGCTCATTCCCTTCAACTTTCCTGGGGTCTCTAAAAGATGACTATCCCTAAGGGTTGTTCTTGCAAAAGGGTGGCTTGTTTCCCTTCTGTCTCTATTCTTTCTTAAACCTCTTCTGGTCATCCCAAGCCTTCCGAAAGGTAGGCTTTTATCTTTGTTGTTCATACAAGAATTTCTCCCTTCTTATTGTTTCTTCCATAGTCTTAGGATCATCATATTGAATCTTGTCACCAATGGAAGGTGGCAGTCCACTCAGATACCTCTGAATTTTAACAGCCTCGTCTTTGATGAATGGAACATACTTCAGTAGTTCCAGAAAACTTTGTTCATACTCATCAATCGTCATACTGCCCAACTTGAGTTCGAAGAACTCCTTCATATTTCTGTCATAGTATCTTTTGGTCAGGTATTTCTTCTCGAAATACCTCTTAAACTCCTTCCACATGACCTCTTTCTCTATGATGTGTTTCACCTGCACCAACTGATCCCACCAAATGGATGCTTTTCCTTTCAGCTGGTACATTGCAATTCTTCCTTCTGCATGGGCAGAATAATTCTGTAGTTGGAAGTATTTCTTTATACCCAACAACCATATTTCGGCATCTTCTTCCTTCTTATGTTCACCATCAAACGTAGGCAGTTTAATCTTGTTGATTTCCCCTTTCAGTTCATCCCTTCCAGATTTTCGGTGCTTTCTGGTAGGAGACGAGCTCGAACTACTGCGTGTTCCCCTACTGGAATGTCTTTGGGAGCGACTAAGATGTCGGCTACCACTCCTCGACCTCATTTTCCTCTCGGGAGTCCTGACGCTTCTTGATCTCCTTCTTCTCCCAGGGGTTCTGCGACTCTCCATCTTACTTGAGTCTCTTCCCTTCTCGAGTTTCCTCTCTATTCTTTCCAGGCTCTTCAAAAATTTTAAGTTTAATACACCYTRYYGATCCCTGACTTTCATGAGCTTTCGGCTATCAGCTCGGCGAGCCTGGGCCTCTCTTTGCAATCCTTCAATGATTTTCATTATGTGTCCTTCCTTATCCTTTTCTTTTCCATGCCCATTGGAGTTCAATCCTTCCACTTCCACATTGAGATCCTTTCCTTCCCGTTCATCTCCTGTTTCGGAGGCAATATGCACCTTTTCCCATTCCATATTCGGCGTTGGTTAACTAGAGTCCTGACCCTCATTGAACTCTGCACATGCACTGTGCAATTCAATTCGATTTTTTTCAGGCCATTAAAACTTCATGAACAATCCACAACATTTATACGCCAATATGAACAAGAACAAAAGACATTTTGATTCAAATAAGTTTTCTGAGCTCTCATTCGGCTCTGCAATTTTCGAGTCTTCAAAACTTTCATTTTCGGCATTTTGGGACTTTCGGGCCTTCGGGTTTTCGGTACCTGGGACTTTGGGTTTTCGGCACCCGGGAGTTCATTTTGCAGTGACTCCCAACCTTTTATCATTTCAATTCTTGAATTCTGAAAAATCAGTTTCCTTATTCTCCGGGCCCACAACATAGTTGTCGTCCTTAAAATCCGCTACAATTCTTCTGTCTTCGGAGATTTCGGGACTTCGAGACTTCGGGTTTTCGGTCCACGAGGCTTTCAAACTTTCTTTCCTTTCCAACCCCCGACTTCCAAAATTCTGATTTACTTTACCCTTCGGGCCCACATAGCACAGTGGTCACCCAGAACCACGGTGGCATGTGGCACATTCATGAGGGTCCACGTCACTTTTAACAACGTCATCAGGTCCCACCACTCTCGCTTTTCTTCTCGACCCACTGGCACGTGGTACATCTCCATGTGTCCACGTCCATTACTAGTAAAATCCAATGGTCAGATCTTTCTCAGATCTACGGTGTAAATCCTTTCGACGTTTCGGGGTTTCGGGCATCGGAAGTTCGTGCATCCACACATTTTGAACTTCCATTTGCCGAAATCCAGAAATCACTATCTATTTAACTAATTGATCCAATGGTCAAGTTCTTCTCCCCACTATCTACGGTGTAGGTTTTTTCGAGATTTCGAGGTTTTGGGTTTCGGAGCTGTTCACCTCTCCCCACTTCCCATCTCCCAAAATGTCGATTTCTTCCTAGACAATTAATGGTCCAGATCTCTCTTAGATCAACGGTTATGATCCAATCATGAATTCGTGTTTCATGAATTATCATGAACTCACCCTTTGACCATTTCAAGTTATGAGTCAGCGAAAGGTTGATCGCTCCCCACGCGTTCTTTCTGATGGATGGTCCTGACTAATTCAGGATTTCGCGTATCGCGATTTCCACACTCTTGGGCAATTCCAAAGGGCTTTAAACCCCGTGCACACTTTCTATATCTGACGTTCACGAGGGTTCACCTTCCCTCCCGAATAGATCCTAAAGCTCCAACACTTGTGGTGTGGAGTCCTCTTTCCCTGTGTACTTATACCACACTAGTTGTGGTTTCATAACACCGCTATACCTCCTGATCTTAAAAACTCGTCAAGTAACTCCTTGACACTTTGGAGTAAACTGGGGTCCGAAATTGGCCTTCTAGACCCAATTTCCCCTTGCATTCTCGGTCCAAAGACCGCTCCACTGGCCCATCTAGGCTCAGTGTTGAAATCTTGGCTCTGATACCAAACTGTAGCGCACCTTTTCAGCTACCATGGCTTAATCGCTCTTAAAAGGAAACTTTAACACCACTTGGTACATAAATCATACAGGTATTATATAATCCACATGCATTTAAACAAATAAACACATTCTACACAGAGTATTCATATGAGTTACTGCCATAATTAACAATCAATAGCATTTCATACTAATTCATATACACAGCGGAAATCATGATAACATAAGCAGTAGAGTCATGCAAAACATGATTAAAACATAATTAGATACTTATCTTTTAACAGTGGTAGAATCCACCAACCAAGTGCAGGCCTTCCACAAACCTCCCATCCTTAGACCACACTGCTCATCAGCTCAGCAGTGGGTCACCCCCGAGCTGGGACTAAGCTCCACCCCGTCACAATGAATCCAAGGTTAGGCTGAGGTTACAGGGAAAAAAACACATAGCCACAGGAAGGGATTCTCTCCTAGGAACCACCCACACTCACTGCCCACAGACCCTCATTCCCCACATGCCTGTTCCACCCCAGTAGTATACACCTTCTCTGTCACCTGGATAATCCTTCAGCTGCTAACCTCCCTTGCCTTGGGTTGCAGCAACAGACCAGACCAGAAGTCTCCGGGCTCTGTGGCAGCTACAAGGTTCCTTCCAGGAGTTCTCTCCTTCCTCTGCACACTCTCTCGCCTGGAGAGAATCGCTCACAGGTCAACAAACCTCCCACGCAGTCCAACATTGCGTGGCCACACAACCAATGGAAAAATAGACACGGCTTTTTCCACAGGCTCAGCAATGGAAAAATGGCTCAGGGTCATGGCTTCGGGACAGAGATCTCACGCACAGGCTCGATCTCAGATAGTGGATGCACACGGATTCTCCAGACACAACACGGGATTTTTCGATTCAAACAAAGGTGAAAATGGCTCTTTTAGAATCGATCATAGGCTTCTGGTTCAGTACGGAGGTATACACGGGTTTTTCAGTTCACAAGGTGTACGAGGTTTTTTTATAGAGCTCGGGTTAGTCGTACTGCTCAGAGCCTGTACACCCTCAGGCAGTCTGCTCAAATGAGAGAGTGAACCCCCCTCACGGTCCACCCAAATTGTTTTATTCGCATGCACCAGGGTCGACACTTGTCACCCTAGAGATTGCATGCGTTCCACCAACACGCATCACCTTCCCTTGGTCAGGAACTTAGGATAAAAATATAAATGGCACATGTTCTTTTGGAATAATAATAAAATATTATTCCTAGGCTTAAGCCCCCCCTAGGCTAAACACTTAGCCCCTTTTCCCACCTTCCAGCCCCTAATCCCTTGCCTTCTCTGTGGAAGCTCAGTCCCCCTTCACTCATTCATCGTGGTCGGTCTACACCTGGCGGTGTTTACAATTTTATTAAATGTTTTTGCATATATATACAAGTACAAAATCAGGCCCTTGGCCTCCAACCCTTAGGATCTCTGGCCTAACAATCACATAAGCCCATCGACTTATACAAACTTGGCTCACCAGCCTATAACACATATTTACAATTCATTTCATACTTCAGATTTACAACTGGGCTCGGCCTTGGGGACATTACAGTACCCTTTGGGACAATGGGAAGAATGATGACCTGTTTCAGAGAAAGATATACAATGCAAGGAGACTCTCTCAAAGTCAAGTTTCTGAGGCCAAGAGTACTTTTTACCAGTAAGAATAACTTCAGCTGGGAATTCTTTACTGAAATCCATTTCCACGCAAATGCGAAAAAATGTAGAGGTGTTGTGCCTTATACTTTCACAACTTGCGAAATGGAACTTTCCTAAAGCCGATCCAATGGCCTCAAGATAGGGAAGGCCCCAAAAATGAAGGGGAGGATTATAAAGCCTCAGCCAAACTGGGGCTGAGGAGAGAATTTCAGTAACTGGATTGAAAGAAGGATACCAGGGTTTCATGAACAAACCTAATTTTCCCCAAAAATTGTGGCCTATATGCCTGCTACATAATCTCTCCTCCTCTGTTATGCTCACAAAATACCACTCTTGGACATTTTACTCAGCCATGGAAAAAGATACAATGCAAAATAATGGAACCCTGTCCCCTCCTAGTGGCTTGGTATTTAACATAGCTCGATAACCATATTTGGATAGGTTTTTAACTTACTCAACCCTCAATTGTGATAGGGTTTTGGACCTTCTAGAATCTTCTTGAAATGACATACGTGGCTAGCCCCATATGCATGAGTAACGAGGGTTTATGTGACATCCTCTCGTACCATGGTAGTCAACATGATAGGTCAAATTGCGAGAGGCACAAGTTTGCATATGAGTGCATACGAGCTCTGATTGACACATGGTTTTCACCGTTAGAAAGGTCTCAAAGTGTAGAACACTATCAAGGGAAAGGTCTCAAAGTGTAGAACACTATCAAGGGTGTGTGTCGGAGGTATGGTACTAAAACCCCAAAAAACATTGTTTAATGCCTCAAAATGACTTCAAAAGGTTCTAGACCGCAACTTTCCAAACTGAGACCTACCATTAAAATGACCCTGCAAGTTTATTCCAATTTTTTTCCACTCTTAAAGGACCAAGATAGATGAAAAAAAATATAATGATCTAATCTAGATCATGTCAATTTCTAGATACATTAATTTCAGTGTTCATGTCAATTTCTAAAGCATTTATTTCGGTGTACATGTCAATTGCAATTTCAAATTCAATTTTAAGGACAATTTCTATTTATACTTCTAATTCAATGTCTATTTCTATTTCTATTTCAACGTCAATTTCAATTTCTATTCTATTTTGGCATTGATTTCAATGTATATGGGCATTGATTTCAGTGTATATTTGTATTCTTTAAATGATTACAGGTAAGCTCACCTGTTTTTGTAGGAGGGCGTCCAGTTCTGCCCCTCCGGGGGTATGGAAAATGTGGAGAGCCTCCTAGCACTGGCCAGCTGAGGTGCACACCCGTGTCTGGTTCTCCCATATCATTATAGAAATAGCTAAAATATATGAGCAAAACAACACGGTGAGGCTATGCTCACTTCTGTATTAAATGAAGACGGATTACATCCTTATATAGGAAAATACTCCACCCATTCGGTTACATGCAAACCAAAGACAACTAGACTTTTAACTAAGAACTGACTCTCAACGCGCCTACAAATGACTCTCACAACTGAAGCTTATAACTGGTGCTTATAACTAGCTCTTACAACTAGTGCTTTCTCCATTATTTCCAAGTCTCCCCCTTAATGGAGAATGGATTGACTTCTACACCTAACATCTCCCTAAATAGTTCAAACTTAATCTTTCCAAAAGGCTTAGTGAAAATATCAGCAACATTTTCACTAGTATTACAATACACAAGAGTTATTTCATTTGACTGCAACTTTTCTCGAACAAAATGATACTGAGCTTCAACATGCTTTGTCCTTGCATGAAAAATTGGATTCTTCGCAATATTGATTGAACTTTGATTATCACATCTGATCATCGTAGGTTCCTTTCATCTTCTCCAACATCTTGAAGAAGTCTTCTTAACCAAATAACTTCACAAGTTGCTGCACACAAGGCTTTATATTCTACTTCGGTAGAAGACAAAGATATAGTAGGCTTCTTTTTACTGCTCCATGAAACAACCCCAGATCCAATGTTGAATGCATATCCAGTGGTTGATCTTTGATCATCCAGATTGCCAGCCCAATCAGAATCTGAATAACCTGTCAACTCAACATCAGATGCATCAGTATATTTAATACCATAATCAAGTGTACCTTTTAGATACCTGAGTACTTCCTTTGCTGCATTCCAATGGCTTTCATGAGGTTTCGCCATGAACTGACTTAACACACTCACAGAATATGAAATATCAGGTCTGGTTGTGGTGAG
>JASDQU010102448.1:233329-316403 GCA_032191745.1 Picea mariana
CATTTTAGGTAAGAACACAAAAAACCAACTCAAATTTATAATTATATAAATAATTGTTGGTATATCATTGTTAAATTATTTCCTATACAAATTTTGAGTATCACGTATCAAACTTTGAGCATTACATATCACATGTAGAAATAAAGTTTTCACTAGAAAGATGCTACTTACTTAAATTTTAATAAGAAAATTGAATGAAAATAAACAAATCATTTTCAATTCAAACAAAAGCTTTAGTCATAGCACAATGAAATATTTTTTTAAGCATTATATGTTAATTGTTTTCTAATAATTAATAAACACATATTTTTTTTAAGTATTATATGTTAATTTTTTTCTAATAATTAATAAACACATATTTTTAAATATAATGCACATTTCATTATTTGCACTTCAATCCATAAATAATAAGGGTCCAAAATCCCATAAATAATTGTGGGTATATCATTGTTAAATTATTTCCTATACAAACTTTCATCATCACATATCACATGTAGAAAAAGAAACTTTTAACTAGAAAGATGCCACTTTCATTTTTAGTAAGGAAATGGTATGAAAATAAAAAAATCATTTCCATTCCAAACAAACTTTTTTCATAGCATAATGAAATATTAAATTTTAAAAAATTATATATTAATATTTTTTTAATAATTAATAAACACATCTTTTGAAATATGATGTACAATTCATTATCTTCACTTCAATTCATAAATAATAAGGGTCCAAATAATAAAATATGAATAATTTTTGCAAATCAATTTAAAAAAATGAAATTGCATTTATTCTATTATTAGTCTAAATCCATCTTAATTTCGGATCTATCAAGCATCAAGATGGATCAAAGCTCTGGAGGTGAAAATCGTTCTTTAAGTTTTCACTCTAAAAGAGGTTTCCAGCTCCAGAGATTTGATCCCTCTTGACACTTGATAGATTCAAGGTTATGATGGATCGATGTTGGTTTCAGTCATGGATGATCACACAAAATTTGTAGATGATCAACATTAGGTATATGTATATGTCTAAGATTAATTTAATCATTTTAACTTTACTCACTTTCGTGAATTGGTTGAAAGTATATAGAGTATTATCGAGAAGGATCAATGCCAATCTATCTTCTTCAGTTTTTAGTATAGTGACACAATTTGTAGATGATCAAAATTGTGTATATGTATATGTCTGAGATGAATCTAATCATATTTAATTAACCTAGTTTCCTCAGTTTGTTGAGAACATAGAGTGTATTATTTATAGGTATACTTGAAGATTTACACGAGGAATAAGTTGAACATAAATAAAATAAAAGTGTTGAATGATGAAAAATATACATTGGAAACTATCATGGATATTCCACAGGAACACTTCGTCACAACAGATCTAATAAATAACTGATATCGTTACTATTAAGGTTATTTTTCCTTTAGATCTCAAACTCTCGATTATTTGTTTTCTTCTTTAAAAAACATATGAAATAGTTCAAATGAAAAAAATAGAGAACATAAATAAATACACATCATCCACGAATAAACACAAGATATGACCTAGGAAATCTAATACGGAGAAAACCCAGCTAGAAGGTGAGACTTCTCTGCTCTCTTTTCTTTGGTATAGAAATGATGCAAGTACAAAGAAAGAGGCACTCTCTGTGGTGTTTCCTTTGACCTGGGCCTATATTCCTCCTACATAATCTCTCCACCTGGGTTATGCTCACAGAATACCACTCTCAGATGTTTTACTCAGCTATGGAACAAGATACAATGAAAACCTCAAATGTGATAGGGTTTTGGACCTTCTAGAATCTTCTTGAATTACATATTGTTAAATTATTAGCTTGATTTCTTATGCAGATTAACTCTTTTATTTTCTTCAACACTTTGATTCCAACTTACTACACTTCAAAAATATCAAATCATAACCGAATAACAATAACTATGTAGATAAGTAAGCATGCACACCAACAACACATATACCTTGGGGAAACCATGTACAGGGAGAAAAACCCCAGCAAACGATATTCCTTTATTGCATTAATAATGTATGATCACTTACAAATATCCACCATGAATGTTCTACTCTTAAATAGTTTTCCAAGATCTGACAAAGACCTAAGAGACCTTTCTGAAATACACCTTCGATATGTTGCATATATTGTTGATATACAACACTGATATGTTGCTTCTATATGGCTCTGATATGCAGCCTCTATTGTTGATATAAAACACTGATATCTTGCTTTGGTATGCTGCCTCTTTATCACTGATATGCTCCTCTATTTCTTCTCCCTTAACTTGCATATCAAAAATTGTTTTGAAGAGAGGGGTTGACCTCTGCTTATATAGGCTGAAGAGGAGAAGAGGAGAGGTTCGAAATAGTAACTTGTTTGCATGCTTTAATCACAACTCAGCTTCATACTTTAGTTCGAACTAGACTTGAGACTGGTATACTCTAGTTCGAAAATAGAACTAGACTTGAGACTTCAGTTACAACTCAACATTGCACTTTAGTTATAAAATAGAACTAGACTTAAGACTTTAGTTACAACTCAACATTACACTTTAGTTCTCAAGTAGAACTAGACTTAAGACTTTAGTTACAACTCAACATTACACTTTAGTTCTAAAATAGAACTAGACTTAAGACTTCAGTTACAACTCAACATTACACTTTAGTTCTAAAATAGAAATTAGACTTGAAACTTCAGTTACAACTCAACATTACAAGGCAATTTGAAATTCTCTTCATGGTGGATAATGTTACACGTGCCAATGCACTAGATCGATACATTTATTTCATTTGCAATATTAGGAATATTGTTTGTTTCTAACTCATAGGAATTTTATATTGAGCCTATTTTTTTCTAGATGCCTTGACTTTTTCTCATGGCTCACAAGGCTTGACTAGGCTCATAGAGGTTATATGTTCACCCTGACTTTTGCACTAGTTTGTCTATGCTCACAGAGGTTATACTGTCCCCCTGAATTTTGCACTAGACTCTCTATGCTCACAGAGGTTGTACGTTCCCCCTAAATTTTGAATTATACTTACATAGCATATCGTTCATCCTAACTTTTGGTTTGACTCACAGAGGTTGTACATTCCCCCTGGCTTTTGTCAATACCTCACAAGACTGGTTGATTTTCCAAATATCCCTGGCTAGCCTCAGGGTGGCCCATATGGCCTCTTATTGGAGAATGATTATCGATGCTGCCAAATTAAAAAAAACCCTCTCAGCGAGGGAGTCATTCTTATCCACAACAAGCTTGCCTCTTAGCTGCACAAACTGTCTCGAGGACCAAGTCTCAGATATAGTGGTACCTCAAGTCAATATTGTTGGGTATGTGTTATATTCTTTGCATGAGTATGCGACGGGCGTGCATGGGGGTTAGAGGGGGGTGGAGCCCCCCATGTGGGGGTTTGGGGGCAGTGCCCCCAAATTTATTTTTTTTCTGCATCGGGACCACATTATATTTAGGTGGTTTTTTGGCACATGGTTTCTTTGCCGATGGTTTTCTATTTCCGGTTAATGAATTAGGGTTTTGGACTAATCCAGTTCATTGGGTTAGGGTTTTGGATGCCACTGGATCCTATAAGTATTTTGTATTGTAAAAATTGTAACATGATGAGTAATATAGAATGTGTTGGTTTTCCCTGTTTGGGTTTCCAGGGGAAAAATCTATGTGTAATGTTTGTATTTTCCATTGTATCTTTTCTATTCCTTTATTGAATATATGTTTGCAGTAGATATTGTACAAGGTTAAAATCTACATTTGGTATTATAGCTTTCTTGGCTTCAGGGGGACGCCTTTGTGGTCAAGGGTTCAGCTCGGGACTATGATAAGCCTTGTTACAGTGGGATATATGTGGTATTGCTTTTTCAGATGAAAATAAACGGCAAGCAATTCAAAGATGAAGATCGATAAGTTTAATGGGAAAATTTTTGATCTGTGGAAGCTCAAGATGGAAGATCTGTTGGTGGACAAAGATCAGTGGATCATGGTAGATCCAGGTACTGCACCTACAGGAACTTCTGCAAATGACTGGAAAAAGTTGGATCGGAAGGCAAAGAGCACAATCCGACTATGTCTCTCAGATTCAGTATTATTGAATGTGTCAGAGGAACCTACAACCAAGGATTTATGGGAAAATTTGGGGAAGTTGTATCAGTCTAAGTCCCTGGTAAATAAATTATTTCTGAGAAAGAAGTTGTATAACCTGAGGATGAGATACGAAGACTCAGTGGCAGAGCATTTGAATGCCTTCAATACTGTGATAATTCAGTTAGTATCAGTTGAGATTAAAATTTCAGATGAACATAAATTTATCAGTTTATTGTGTTCTTTACCAGACTCATGGGACAGTCTAGTTGTGGCCATAGGTAGTAATACAAATTCATTGAAGCTTGAAGAAGTGGTTTCATCCTTGTTGTAGGAGGAGATGAGACGAAAGAATATGGAAGGACATAGCACAGACGCATTATTTGCAAGAGGATGTTCCTAGGAAAGAAATAGATCTAATTTCTCAAGTGGGAGATCTAAGTCTAAGGGCAGATCTAAATCTCCTGGAAATTTTGTAAGGGTATGTTGGATATGTGGAAAAGAAGCACACTACAAGAAGCAATGTAGATCGAAAGTTTAGAAAAAGAAGGCATCTGAATAATCTTCTTCTACAAAAGAAAATACCTCCAAGGAAGAAGGAGGGGATGTGTACTTGGCTTCTTCAAGAACACATGTAGATCATGAGGCATGGTTGGTTGAATCTGGTGCATCCTTTCATATGACTCCCCACAGGGAGTGGTTCTGCGAATATAAAAGGTATGATGGAGGTAATTTTTTCTTAGGTAATGATTCGATAACTAGAAACATAGGAAGAGGAAGAGTCAAGTTGAAACTCATAGATGGAAGCAATAGAACACTACCTGGTGTTCTGCACATTCCAGGTTTGGCCAGAAATTTGATTTTTGTAAGAAAAATGGACGATGTAGGGGTAAAAACAATATTTGAAAAGGAAACCTGCAGGATGGTTCGAGGAGAAATGGTGTTGTTGAGGGGAGTTTGGTTTGGAACTCTGTATAATATGCAAGGAAGAACTATTAGTGATGGGTGTAATAGTTCCATTGTTCCTGATATTGGAGTTGAAGAAGAAAGAACTCCTACAGTCTCTAAAGAAAAGATTATGTTGTGGCATCAAAGACTGGGGCATATCGGAGAGAAGGGTCTTTGACTACTACATGGTAAAGGTTTGGTTGAAGGTATGTCTAACTTCCCTCTTGATTTTGATTTTTGTGAACATTGTCTATATGGGAAGGAAAATTGGGTAAGATTCCCCTCTGATGTAACAAGGGCAGAAGGAATTTTACAGCTAGTTCACAGTGATGTTTTTGGACCTGTGTCAGTCCCATCATTGGGAAAATCTGCGTACTGTGTCTCATTTATAAATGAATTCTCGAGGAAGACTTGGATATATTTCCTTAGGAAAAAATATAAAGTCTTTGACAAGTTTAAAGAGTTTAAGGCTCTTGTTGAGAATCAAACAGAGAAAAGAATTAAGGTGTTGAGGACAGATAATGGCAGAGAGTTCTGTGTAAATGAATTTGAAGAATTCTGTAAGAAGTGTGGTATAGCAAGGAAGAAGACTACTCCATATACACCTTAGCAGAATGGAGTTGTGGAAAGGATGAACAATATGCTGATGGAAAAAGCAAGGTGCATGCTCAGTGGTGTCGGGTTAGGAAAAGAATACTTGGCAGAGGCAGTGGGTACTGCATGTTACCTGGTCAATAGATCACCCTCATTAGCATTGGATGACAAGACTCCACAAGAGGTATGGAATGGTAAGGAACCTTCTCTCACACATATCATGGTTTTTGGCTGTGATGCATATGTTCATGTTCCAAAGGAAAACAAGAGTAAGATGGATAAGAAGGATGAAAAGTGTATCTTTATTGGATATAAAGATGGTCTCAGAGGTTATAATCTTTGGAACCTAGAAACTAAGAAGGTAGTGTATATCCGAGATGTGGTATTTAGAGAAATGAATAATGTTGTTAAACAGGAAGTCCTACCAAGTAAGGAAGAACCAGAGAAGATAGAGTTTGATTTAAAGGATGATGAATCAGACTCTACAGAATAACATGAATCAGAAGAAGAAGATCCTCATACTCCAGTATTGAGGAGATTGAATCAAGAAAGAAGGATACTGGAAAGGTATAGTCCATTTGTTTTCCATTCAAATTTTGCTTTTTCTATTACTTATGGTGATCCTAGAACTGTGAGGAAGGTAGTGGATTCAGAGGATGGAAATATTTGGAAAAGGGCCATGGACAAAGAAATGACATATTTCAATAAGAATGAGGCTTGGGATCTAGTGGAGTTGCCAACTGGAAGAAATCCCATTGGCAACAAATGGGTATTTAAAAATAATTTGAACGTGGAAGGAAAAATGGAGAAACACAAAGCTAGGTTAGTAGCAAAGGGTTATTCCGAGGTTGAGAGAATTGATTTTGGTGAGATTTTTTCTCCTGTTTCCAAGTTAACCTCCATAAGATTTATGTTATTTGTTGCTGCTGCATTTGATTTTGAAATAGAACAAATGGATGTGAAGACAACATTCCTACATGGGGATCTGGAAGAAGAAATATATATGAAGCAACCAGAAGGTTATGTTGTGAAGGGAAAGAAGGAGCTAGTATGCAAGCTCAAAAATTCCATGTATGGTTTAAAACAATCACCAAGAATGTGGTATCAAAAATTTGATACTTATATGCTGGGACTTGTCTTCACAAGAATCAAAGAAGATAACTGTGTGTATTTTAAATTAATTGGTGATCATTTGATTTATTTGGTCTTATATGTGGATGACATGTTGCTGATAGGAAACAACAAGGAGATTATCTAGGATGTGAGAACTCATCTGTCCTCTAAATCTGACATGAAGGATATTAGTGCTTCAAATTTAATTTTGGGCATGGAAATTAAAAGAGATCATAAAAGGAGGAAACTCTGGTTAAATCAGAGAAAATATGTCGAGACAATATTGCAGAGGTTTAATATGCAAGAATGTAAACCAGTCAAGGTTCCTATTCCTGTTGGTGTAAAGTTATCTATGGATTAGTGTCCCAAGACACATGAAGAAGAGGAGGACATGTCTCATGTTCCATATGCAAGTGCATTTGACATTTTGATGTATGCAATGGTCTGTACTAGACTGGACATTGCACATGCAGTGGGAGTTTTGAGCAGGTATATGTCAAAACTAGGGAAGGAGCATTGGACAACAATAAAAAGGGTTTTTAGGTATTTGCGTGGCACTGCTAGCTATGGATTGTGCTATGAAGGAAGACCAGGATTGGACAGAGTGGTGAATATACATGTCTTTGTGGATGTATAATGGACTAGAGATTTGGATCGTAGGAGATCTAAAAGCGGTTATGTGTTTAACCTGTTTGGAGGAGCAATAAGTTGGATGAGCAAAAGACAGGTTGTAGTGGCACTTTCAACTATAGAATCTGAATACATGGCAGCCACTCATGCAAGTAAGGAAGAAGTACGGTTACAAAGATTGTGTTCAGGTATTGGGTTGGTACAACAAGATGTAAGGATAGAGTGTGACAGTTAGAGTGCATTTTTTCTCGAGAAGAACCCTTCTTATCATTCAAAGACAAAGCACATTGATGTTCAATATAAATTTTTAAGAGACATGATTGAAGAAAAGAGAGTATCACTGATGAATGTGGAGACTTTGAAGAATGTTGCAGACTCATTGACAAAATCTGTGAGCACTGGGAATTCTCTTGGTGTAGAGGATCCACAGGCATTGTTTCCCTGGATTGTTGACTATGTAACCCTATAATCCCTTGTATGAAAAGAAAAAAACAAGTGGGAGAATGTTGGGTATGTGTTATATTATTTTCACGAGTACTAGTTTCTGAGCATATACATTATGAACACAGGGGGGTTAGAGGGGGAGGAGGGTGCAGGGGGGCGGAGCCCCCCAAATTTTTTTTTTCAACATCAGGACCACATTTTTTCTACCTCGGGACCGCATTATATTTGGGTGGTTTTTTGGCACATGGTTTCTTTGCCGATGGTTTTCTATTTTCGGTTAAGGAACTAGGGTTTTGGACTAATCTAGGGTTTTGGATGTCGCTGGCTCATATATGTATTTTGTATTGTAAACATTGTAACAAGATGAATAATATAGAATTTGTTGGTTTTCCCTATTTGGGTTTCTAGTGGAAACATCTCTGTGTAATGTTTGTATTTTCCATTATATCTTTTTTGTTCCTTTACTGAATATCTATTTGCAGTAGATATTGTACAAGGTTAAAATATACAAATATGTTTTGACCTGTCATGAAATACCAGGTTCTCTGTCAATTTTATTCAACTTTGATTATCATAGTGAACCACCATCGTCTCGAGCTTGTCATCAAACAACCCAAAAACAATTTTTCTTAGCCATATCGCTTCATTGCTAGCATCACTTGCTGCAATGTACGCATCCTCTGTTGTACTCTGTGCAATGGATCCCTGCTTCTGGCTTGACCAAGAGATCATAGAAGATCATTTTCAGAAGAGGGTGAAGCTAGCTGAACTACTTCTGATTCCTAGTGAAGCTCTCTGGATTTATTAAATGTGGCTTCCTAATGGAAAGTCACATCTCTGCTTACCTCTATTTGCATCTGATTCGATACATAAATCATGTAAGCCTTGGAGTTCTCATTGTACCCCACAAAAACCCCTTTCTTTCCTAAGGGTTCCATCTTTGTCCTCTTTTCCTCAGGGACATGAATATACATAGGACATCCAAATATCCTTAGATGCCTTACTTCAGGTTTGATCCCTGAGAATACCTCTTCAAGATTCTTGTCCTTCAAGATAACATGTGGACACTTGTTCTGAATATACACAACAGTGGAGGTAGCTTCTGCCCATAAAGAATTTGGCGGATCCTGGTCAAACATCATTTCTTTCGCTACCTCACAAATTGTCCTGTTTTTCCTCTCAGCAACTCCATTTTGTTGAGGGTTATATGGAACGGTCAATTGTCTCTTGATTCCTGCTGACTTGTAGAAATACTCAAACTGGAGAGAGTCAAACTCTCCTCCATTGTCTGTTCTAAATATTCTGATGTGTTTCCCTGTCTGCTTTTCAATAAAGGATTTATACTCTTTGAATTTATCAAATGTGTCACTTTTATCTTTAAGGAAATATATCCAACATTTTCTTGAGTAATCATCAATAAAAATGACATAATACAAACAACCACTTATTGAGGGAGATGACATGGGACCACATAAATCAGAATGAACCAGATCTAAGATGCCTTGAGCTCTATTGTCACTACTAGGAAATTCTTTCTTTATATTTTTACCTAGCATGCATCCCTTACAAATTTCATTTTTACTAAGATAAATAGAGGGCATGCCACATACCATGCTATTTAGATATGGAAGAGCTTTAAAATGAAGATTTCCAAGTCTTCTGTGCTACAACTCATTGGAGCTAGTCTCATCATGAGCCAATGCCTAAAGTGACTGTCCTGACACGACGTACACACCTCCACTGCAAGTTCCAATGGGTTCTGATGTACTTAAGTGGCTACTTTTAGCCCATAGTAGTGCCTTACTGTCCTTGAAGATCACCCAATATCTCTTTTCCTCAAGGGTTGCAACTGATAGTAGATTCTTCTTGAGCCCTAGAACATATAATACTTCATCAACATGAAGTCTAGCCCTAGATTCCAATCTAAAGGAGATAGAGCCTACTCCCTCTATATTGTAACATTTGTCATCCCCAAGCTCAACCTTCTCTCCAAAATATTTTGTCTCGAAATCTGAGAGGATCTCCTTGTACCTCGTCATGTGCTTTGATGCACCACTATCTACTAACTAAGTTTTCGGCCCTGTGAAAACTGAACTACATAAGGCAGAGACCAAGTAATATTCTTTTCTATTTTCTCTCTCATTAGAAGGACTTTTCTTATTTCTTTTGGATTCATCATCCTCAGTAGTTGAAGCATGATGCTTCCCTTTCCTTGGATATTTCTTTCTAAACCAACAATATTTAGAAAAATGACCCAACTTATTACAACTAAAGCATTTAATATTAGATGTATCAATATTCTTTCCTTTGAATGTACCTTTTGTGTTTGGCTTCCTCTAAGAGCCTTTCTGGAAAGTGTCTTTCTTCTTTCCCTTGAATCTTGATGCTAAAGATGAGTGCTCTTCTTTCATTGGCTAGCTCCTGGTAGCTGTGTGAGTCTCCTCCTGGAGGCAATCATGCCATGACCTCTCAAACATGAGTTGAATACCTCTCCCACTTACATTGGATAAGAAGGTATCCCATGAAGACAGAAGACCGTAAAAAATGGCCTGCACTAAATCATCATCATCCACTATCACCCCTGTGACCAAAAGATGATCTCTGATCTCGGCTATCCTAGAATAGAAAGATGCCACTGATTCACTTTTCTCCATCTTCAAATACTTAAGCTTGTGCTTAAGTGTCCTCTTCTGACTTGGAGCCTATTTCTCATACAGATTCACCAAGTTATCCATACAGTCCTTGGCATTCATTAACGAAGTCATTTTCGACATTATATTGTATTTGATTGAGTCAAAGATGATTCACTTAGCCTTTGATTGAATCTTCCTAAAGGATTTTCTTCCTACATTAGTATTGGGTTCCTCCACCAATGTGGTCACATACTACTCAAGATCATGCTCCTGTAAAATATTTGTGATCCAGAGCTTCCACACATTGAAGTTGGCAGCTCCTTCAAGCCTATCCTCGACCATGACTGAAATGGAGGATACCATGGACCTAATACTGGAAACTTAATCAAGATAGCTTGGATCTATGTGTACATGTTGCTACACTTCAACACATTTAACACACTCTAAGATCTAATACTATGTTAAATTATTACCTTGATTTCTTATGTGGATTAATTCTTTTATTTTCTTCAACACTTTGATTCTAGATTAATACACTTCAAAAATACCAAATCATAATCGAATAGCAATAACTATGTAGATAAGTAAGCATGAACATCAACAACACATATACCCCAGGGAAATCCTGTACAGGGATAAAAACCCCAACAAACGATATTCATTTATTGCAATAATAATGTATGATCACTTACAACTATCCACCATGAATGTTCTTCTCTTAAAGAGATTGTCAAGAGGACTCTGACCTGAAAAAGACCTAAGAGACCTTGCTTAAATACACCTCTGGTATGCTTCTTCTATTGTTGATATACAACACTGATATGATGTTGATATATGCCTCTGATGTGCAACCTCTATTGCTGATATACAAAAATAATATGCTTCTTTGGTATGCTTCCTCTTTATCACTAATATGCTCCTCTATTGCTTATCCCTTAACTTGCATATCAAAAACTGTGTTGAAGAGAGGGGTCGAGATTTTCTTATATAGGCTGAAGAGGAGAAGAGGAGAGGCTCGAAATAGTAACTTGTTTGAATGCTTTAATCATAACTCGACTTCATACTTTAGTTCGAACTAGACTTGAGACTGGTATACTCTAGTTCGAAAATAGAACTAGACTTGAGACTTCAGTTACAACTCAACATTACACTTTAGTTATAAAATAGAACTAGACTTAATACTCTAGTTACAACTTAGAATTACACTTTAGTTACAACTCAGCATTACACTTTAGTTCTAAAATACAACTAGACTTAAGACTTCAGTTACAAATCAACATTACACTTTAGTTCTAAAATACAACTAGACTTAAGACTTCAGTTACAACTCAACATTACACTTTAGTTCTAAAATAGAAATTAGAATTAAGACTTCAGTTACAACTTAACATTACAAAGAAATACAAAATTCTCTTCATGGTGGATAATGTTACACATCCCAACGCACTAGATCAACACATTTATATCATTTGCAATATTAGGAATATCGTTTGTTTCTAGATCATAAGAATTTTATATTCAACCTAAATTTTGCTAGATGCCTTGACTTTTTCTCATGGATCACAAGGCTTGACTAGGCTCACAAAGGCTGTACGTTCGCCCTGACTTTTGCACTAGTCTGTCTATGCTCACAAAGGTTGTACATTCCCCCTGATTTTTGCACTAGACTGTCTATGCTCATAGAGGTTGTACGTTCCCCCTGAATTTTTTATTAGACTTACATAGCATCTTGTTCATCCTGAATTTTGGTTTGACTCACAGAGGTTGTACGTTCCCCCTTGGATTTTTTCAATACCTCACAAGACTATTTGATTCTCCAAATCTCCCTGGCTAGCCTCAGGGTGGCCCATATGGCCTCTCATTGGAGAATGGATGTCGATGCTGCCAAATTTAAAACATATGTGGTAGCCCCATATGCATGAGTAATGGGGTATGATGTGACATCCTATCGTACCATGGTGGTCCACACGGTAGGTAAAATTGTGAGAGGCATAACCTTTGCATACAAGCTCTGATTGACGCATGGTATGCACCGTTAGAAAAGTCTCAAAGTGTAGAACACTGTCAAGGGGGTGTGTGGGAGGTATGGTACTAAAACCCCAGAAAACCTCGTTTAATGCCTCAAAATGGTTTCATAAGGTTCTAAACCGCAACTTTCCAAACTGGGACCTACCATTAAAATGACCCTGCAAGTTGATTCCTCCAAGTTTTCCCACTTTGAAAGGACCAAGATAGATGAAAAACAATATAATGATATAATCTGGATCGTGTCAATTTCTAGATGCATTGATTTCAGTGTTCATGTCAATTTCTAACGCATTTATTTCAGTGTACATGTCAATTTCAATTTCTATTCAATTTTAATTTTATATTTCTAATTCAATGTCGATTTCTATTTCTATTTCTATTTCAATGTCAATTTCAATTTCTATTCTATTTGGGCATTGATTTCAATGTATATGTCAATTTATAACTCATTGATTTTAGTACACTTATCAATTATTATTTCTATTTATACTTCTAATGCATTGATTTCAGTGTACATGTCAATTTATATTTCTATTAGTACACATATAGATAATTGTTGATTTTAGTGTACATGTCAATTTCAATTTCAATTTCAATGTCAATTTTTATTTCTATTCAATTTCCAATGCATTGATTTCAATGTACATTTCAATTTCTAGATGTGTCGATTTCAATATAAATGTCAATTTCTAAGGCATTGATTTAAATGTACATGTCAATTTTCTATTTCTATTTCAATTTCTAACACATTGATTTAAGTGTACATGTCAATTTCTATTTCTATTCAATATACATATACATAATTGTTGATTTCATTGTGCATGCCAATTTTTAACGCATTGATTTTAGAGTACATGTCAATTTCAATATCTATTTATATTCAATGTCAATTTGAATTTGAATTTATATTT
The DNA here is from genome assembly GCA_032191745.1 of Picea mariana. NCBI lineage: Eukaryota > Viridiplantae > Streptophyta > Pinopsida > Pinales > Pinaceae > Picea > Picea mariana. The sequence continues at coordinate 246,722 of JASDQU010102448.1, forward strand.
CAATGTAAATTTCTATTCAAAATCAATTTATATTTCTATTTCTGTTCAATTTCTAATGCATTGATTTTAGTGTACATGCCTATTTCTAGATGTGTTGATTTCCATGTACATGTCAATTTCTAACACATTGATTTCAATGGACATGTCAATTTTTGTTTATATTTCAATTTCTGTTCAATTTCTAGCGCATTGATTTCAGTGTACATGCCAATTTCTAACTCATTTCTTTCACTGTACATGTTTTACAATCTCTACTCAATGTCAATTTCAATTTCAATTTCTATGTCTATGTCTATGTCTATTTCCATTTATGTTTCTGTTTATATTTCAAGCACAAGGACTGTCTACAAAATAAATTGTTGCACTCTTAGGTACACTATTACTAATTTTCCAACCTTATGTTAATAATCCATAACATAAAATTGTGAATGTATCTAGTTTGCAATACATGTTAAATTGTTTTTCATGTGGTTTTATTATTGCAAGTGCATATAAAATTTGTGAAGAACAATTCACCATATTCTGAAATTACATATCCCTCCTTAATGTTTTCTCATATCGCATATCCCTTAATTTTTTATGTATAAAATTAATTTTTATATAATGTAATGTTCAACATCACAAGTATTCAAACATAGGACAAACATCTTTAGTAACCACTCACACAACTAGATCAAAGATCAACACACCGATGTTTTTATGTGGTAAAACCCCTATGGGGAAACATCCATGGCCCCAACCAACGTGGCCACTTGGAGCAATTTATTAATGAAAAAGAAAATATTACAAAGAGATATTTACAAGAGAGTTTCTCACAATCGATCATTGGAAAATGACCCACACTCTTTAATAGAGATCATGACCAATCAGGTGTTAAGCCAAAGATCAATGTAGTTGTTAAGATTGAGGAAAATATGAACCATCGGATCACTCTGTGTCGAGAACATATCGTAACCATTGAATTTATTATCTACAAATGCATACTTAACAAACACACTCTTACCCAATGAAACATTAGACCAAGTTGATATTAACTAACTCCTAAGTGTCTAAATATCCTAACATCCCCCCTTAAGAACAACTTGGGACATGTTTGAAATATTTACAAAGGCGACACAATAGGAGAAGGAATGAGGAATTAGAGCCTATCCCCCATTAATGACAACTTCTTGAACTCCTAACATAGATTGAAGTTTAGAAAACTTCGCTTCTATAAGAGACATTCTAAAAATGTATGGAACTTGATATTCTATAACACAAAATAGCACTTCAATAACTTGATCATGGATGGGCTTTCTAATGAAGTGCATGTGTATCCCAATCTATTTGTTACATTGATGTTGATATGGATCTTTGGTGAGCTTGATGGAACTTTGATTGTCGCACTAAAGGGTGGTTGGATTTTTTTCTAGAGTACAAACTCTAAAAGGATCTGTTGAAGCCATAAGGCTTCTTGACTTGCATTAACCAATGCTTGATATTCAACTACTGCTGAAGAAAGAGCAATATCATGTTGTTTCTTATAGGCCCAAGTGATAGGTCTTGAACCAAGGTTGAAAACATAACTTGCAGTAGAATTTCTATCATCAGGGTCGTTGATCCAGGTGGATATCGATGGCCACCCACATTTTCGAAGTGGCTCAAAACAATTTTCTGGCAATTTTGGCAATTTACTATTTTTAGTAGTTTTTAACTTCTGGGGCCATTTTGAGGGCCTAAATGAAGGTTTTTCAGGGTCGAGCTTCTCAATAATAGCTGAAGGAATTATTGAGACCCCAAAATGAATATCCTAGTCGATACCTTTCGAACGAGCTATCATACGCCTAAAACGAAGATCATATGCAAAAGTTACGACCACGGGAAGTTGATGTACTAACTTACCCAAATGGGGCCCACATGACTTTTGGCACTTCATATCCTAGCATTAGGGTTTTGGATGTCTAAGGTTTTGTAAAAAGGCCTTCAGAGTCTCATTGTAATCATATTCTTGCGAATGCAAGTAGCTGTCACATCTCTTCTCGGAGATAAGTTGCCACCATTCTAGCGAGTCTTTCACTCTGTATTTTTATAGCCTCTGTACATTTATTTCATTAATAGAAATCATGTATTACTATATATATTTTCCTCTGGTTATATTTTTGATATATCTTTGTTATATTACTATTTATTTTTCAATATCTCTATATATTTTTGTGTTATATATCCACTCTCATTTCATGGTGAAAATAATCCGGATCAGTGGTATCAGAGCAGGCTGCTCTTGATCGTTTTTCATGCATGTCAACAACGAGGTATGAGTATATATAGTTGGTTCTTGAGCTTGTCTGTCTTGAGGACAATCTCTCTCGCACACCCAAGAAACCCTCAATGGCAGAAGAAAAGAAAAACGATGGTGGAGACGATCCTATCAATATGTTGCTTGAGCAAGATCTCACGCGATAGAGGGACAAAATGATGGAGAATTTTTCCCACATCCTTTAATGCTTGTCGATAACAATAGACGAATGTTCATCAAGTGGCCACTTTGGAAGCACCTCACCTTTCAAGGTACAATTTAATTTTTATATTCTTGTATTTGAAGGACGGATAGATACAGAAGCCCTAAACAAATGGTTAAATTTGCGAGAAGGTTATTTCTTTGTTCACCATTTTTTCGACAGAAAAAAGATCATCTTCGCACTCCTTAAAGATCTCCCCCATGTCAAACATTGGTGGGAAACTTACTGGAAGAAAATTTCCACAGAGGAGTCTGGAATATATGGGGTTGAGCCCACTTGGGATTTTTTTGTGGATGCAGTAAAGGAACAGTGTTACCTCGTTGGAAACTATGAAGACTAGTACATGAGATGGACCACACTGTGGTAAGAGAGGGGCCAAGAAATTCCATAGTTCACCAATACCTTCCATACCTTTCACACCAAGATGGGTATCAAAGACTCCAAATGACATTTGCTTCTGAAATACCATGGGGCTCTACACAGATACATCCAGACTGAAATGGATTTTCTGGACATCTCATCACTCGGTGCTGCTTATCACTATGTTGTTAAAATCGAGCAGATATTTAAGCATCAGAACAAACGAGAGTTTGGGTCTGAAAATATGCAACAACCAAAGTATGACAAAGATGGCCCTATCAATCAATCTCCCAAAAACCAGTCCAAGCCATAGGAAAAGAAGGGTCATGGGAAGACAAAGAAGGACACTGGAAAATGGTGTGATTTCCACAAAATCCCCTGGCACAACATCGATGAATGTCACTCAAAATAGTCATTTTTGGTCGAGATCAAAGACAAGGAACCGAACACTGATTCAGAATTTGATTATGAAAATACTAGTAAAGGACAGATCATTGACATAGACCCCACTACTATTGTCGCGACCACACCAATTCAACTAGAAGAACCAACATATCCTGAAGAGGGGGAGCACCTTTTTCATTCACAGATGTGGGTGAAGGGGACCCCACTGCGTTTTATTTTTGATAGCAGAATCCAGAAGAACCTCATCTCAACAGAGTTCGTCAAACAGTTGGGATTGTCGACAACACCACACCTGTAGCCATACAACATTGGGTGGCTTCGCCATGGATGAGATCTTCATGTCAGCCAACAATGTTGATTATCATATGGCATCCAACCCTTCAAGGATGAGGTTTTATGTGATTTTTCCCCACTGGATGTCTGTGATGTTCTCTTGGGCCAACCATATATGTGGAAGCGTCGTGTTATTTATGAGTCTCGACCTTGTAGTGTCATTGCTTCTCTGGGGGGTCATCACTACAGAATACCAGAGGTAGTTCCGACTACTGGTCCACCTAAAAGGTGTTGCAAGGTAGTATCTCATACTACAAAATTCAACTTCTTCACAATATGTTCAAAAGGTGAACAAAAGTATACTGCAACCACTACATCCATGACCCAAGCACCTTCTATCCAACAGAAGCAGGTTGAAAAGATTGTAGCAAAGTGTAAAGATTCCTTCTGCACAAAATAATCTCATGTATCTAGACTTGTTAAAAATTTCCAACCCTTCCATCCACATGCTCATGATAGCCTTCCACCAAACCAAGCAGTGTGACGTCTCCAACAAGGCAAGCAGCTCACCAAGATTCAGATTTAGCAAACGCTTTTTCCTCTCCCCCGAACACTCAAAGCAATGGATACCATTTCTTCCTAAGGAGGGAGGATTGATCTATGTGGATGTTGGTGGCCACCTACCTTTTCCAACTGGCTCAAAACAATTTTCTGGAAATTTTGGCAATTTACTATTTTTAGCACTTTTTAACTTTCGGGGCCATTTTGAAGGCCTAAATGAAGGTTTTTCGAGATTGAGATTTTAAATGATATAAAAAGGAATGATTGATCCCCCAAAATTAGAATCCTTGATGATGCCTTTCCAATGGGCTATCATACACCTAAAACGGATATTGTATGCAAAAGTTACAACCTCAGGAAGTTGATGTACTAACTTACCCAAACGGGGCCCACATAACTTTTGGCGCTTCATCTCCTAGGGTTAGGTTTTTGGATGTATGTGATTTTTTTCATTCCTGTTTATTGTAAAAACTCCTTTAGAGCCTCATTGTAATCATATTCTTGTGAATGCGAGTATCCGTCACATCTCTTCTCAGAGATAAGGTGTCACCATTCTAGCGAGTCTTTCACTCTATATTTTTATAGTCTCTGTACATTTATTTCATTAATAGAAATCATGTATTACTATATGTATTTTTCTCTGGTTATATTTATGATATATCTATGTTATATTATTGTTTCTCTTTCGATATCTCTGTATATTTCTGTTTTATATCTCCGCTCTCATTTCGTGCCGAAAATAATCTGGATCAGTGGTATCAGACTAGGCTGCTCTTGATCATTTTTCAGTGCATGTCCCCAACGAGGTATGGGTATAGAAAGTTGGGTCTTGAGCTTGTCTCTCTTGAGGATAATTTCTCTCGTACACCCAAGAAACCCTCAATAGCAGAAGAAAATAAAAATGATGGAGCAAACGATCCTATCAATATGTTGCTTGAGCAAGCTCTCACGTAATAGAGGGACAAAATGATGGAGAATTTTTCCCACATCCTTCAATGCTTGCCGATAGCAACATGTGCATATTCATCAAGAGACCACTTTTAAGGACCTCTCCTTTCAAGGTACAAGTTAATTTTGATATTCTTGTATTTGAAGGATAGATAGATGCAGAATCCCTAGACAAATGGTTAAATCTGTGAGAAGGTTATCTCTCTGCTCACCATTTTTTCGATAGGGAAAATATCACCTTCACGCTCCTTAAAGTTCTCCCCCAATTCAAACATTGGTGGGAAAATTATTGGGAGCAAAGTTCCACAAAGGAGTCTTGAATATATAGGGTTGATCCCACTTGGGATTTTTTTGTGGATGCAGTAAAGGAACAGTATTACCCTATTGGCAATTATGAGGACCAGTACATGAGATGGACCACACTACAGTAAGAGAAGGGCCAAGCAGTTCCAGAGTTCACCAATACCTTCCATACCTTATGCATCAAGATGGGTATCAAAGACTCTGAACGAAATTTGGTTCTGAAATACCGTGGGGCTTTACACAGATACATCTAGATTGAAATGGATTTTCTGGATATCTCATCACTCGGTGATGATTATCGATATGATGTTAAAATCGAGAAGAAATTTAAGCACCAGAAAAAATGGGAGTTTGGGTCTGAAAATCCGCAACAACCAAAGTATGAAAAAGACGACCCTAACAAACAGTCGCCCAAAAACTAGTCCAAGCCATAGGAAAATAAGGGTCATGGGAAGACAAATAAGGACACCGAAAAATGGTGCGATTTTCACAAAATCCCCTGGGACAACACCAATGAATGTCTCTCAAAACAGTCATTGGTGGATGAGATCAAAGACAAGGAGTCGAACCCCGATTCAGAATCTGATTCTGAAAATACTGGTAAAGGACAGATCATTGACGTAGACCCCACTGCTATTGTCATGACTGCACCAATTCAATAAGAAGAACCAACATATCATGAAGAGGGGAAGCACCTTTTTCATTCATAGATGTGAGTGAAGGGGACCCCACTTCATTTTATTGTTGATAGTGGTAGCCAGAAGAACCTCATCTCAACAGAGGTCGTCAAACAGTTGGGATTGTCGACAACACCACACCCGCAGCCATACAACATCGAGTGGCTTCACCAAGGATGAGATATTCATTTCAACCAATGGTGTTGATTATCATACGACATCTAGCCCTTCAAGGATGAGGTTTTATGTGATGTTTCCCCACTGGATGTCTGTGATGTTCTCTTGGGCCAACCATATATGTGGAATCATCGTGTTGTTTATGAGTCTTGACCCCGCAGTGTCATTGTTTATCTGGGGGGTCATCTCTACAGAATACCAGAGGTAGTTCTGACTATTGTTCCACCTAAAAAGTGTCGCAAGGTAGTATCTCATACTACACAATTCATCTTCTTCACAATCTGTTCAAAAGGTGAACAATCATCTTCTTCACAGTCTGTTCAAAAGGTGAACAAAAGGATACTGCAACCACTACAGCCTCTGCCCAAGCACCTTCTATCCAACAGAAGCAGGTCGACAGGATTGTAGCAAAGTGTAAAGATTCCTTCTTCACAAAATAATCTCATGTAGCCATATTAGTTAAAAAGTCCCAACCCTTCCATCCACATCCTCATGATAGACTTCCACAAACTGAGCAGTGTGACGTCTCCAGCAAGGAAAGCAACTCACCAAGATTCAGATTCAACAAACGATTTTTCCTCTCCCCCAGGCACTCAATGTAATGGATACCATTGCTTCCTAAGGAGGTAGGATTGATCTAGGTGGATATCAATGGCTACCCACCTTTTCCAATTGGCTCAAAATAGTTTTCTGGCAATTTTGGCAATTTACTATTTTTAGCAATTTTTAACTTCCGAGGCCATTTTGAGGGCCTAAATGAAGGTTTTTCGGGATCGATCTTCTCAATGATAGTTGTAGGCATGATGGAACCCCCAAAATGAATCTCCTTGACAATACCTTTCCAATGGGCTACATACACCTAAAACAGATATCATATGCAAAAGTTACGACCCCGGGAAGTTGATGTACTAACTTACCCAAATGGAGCCCACATGACTTTTGGCGCTTTATCTCCTAGGGTTAGGTTTTTGGATGTCTAGGGTTTTTGGCATTCCTGTTTATTGTAAAAAGGACTTCAGAGCCTCATTGTAATCATCTTCTTGCGAATGCAAGTAGTCATCACATCTCTTCTCAGAGATAAGCTGCCACCATTCTAGCAAGTCTTTCACTCTGTATTTTTACAGTCTCTGTACATTTCTTTCATTAATAGAAATTGTGTATTACTATATATCTTTGCCTCTGGTTATATTTCTGATATATCTCTAGTATATTTATGTTTCTCTTTCAATATCTTTGTATATTTCTGTGTTATATCTCCTCTCTCATTTCATGCCAAAAATAATCTGGATCAGTTGTCGACCTAATTTGAATTAGTGAAACCACCAATAAAGGAGTCCCTATGATCTTTAATGTATCCCGAACTGAACTTTGCCCTAGACATACCGATTTTTCCTTTAAACATCTTACCAATGGATTTCATGGGGTGTTTGCATATACCAGGAAATAAGACTAGCAACAAAATAAATATCAGGATGGGTATCAGTCAAGTATAAGAGGCTACCAACTAACTAACAGTACATAGTGGCATCAACTTCAAGAGAAGTACAAGTGGAAACAAGTATGATGTAACACACCCAACCCTCTAAGTATGCTTTTAAGGGATGGGATATAAACTTTTCTCTTTCCTATAGCTTCTTTGAGTTCCTCAAAGAGAGGTACCATTGTCTTTTTCTCTTTGATAGCTTTCCAATGACTATAAGCTCGTCCAAAACTTAGTTCTGGTTCGAGAGTTAAGGCCTTCTGAAGTTTTCGGGGTGCCATTGGCCAATGTCCAACCCCTTTTCCACGTGGCTTCACTTTCCTCATACCATCCAATATGGCACTGTCGCAGCCCCGATTGTCATCCTTTGGAAATGACATGGTTGTGGAAGAAGGGTTTACAGGGGAAAATTTATGCCAATTTGTATTGGGATTATCCTCTCCCAGAACCTCGATGCTTCTTGTTTTTCCCTTTTTACCTTACCATGTGACCGACGTTGGAACCTAGATTCCTCTAGACTTTATCTTTTTCACACTCTTTTATATTGTGTTGAAGCTTCTCGGAGACTCGAAATCTAGAAGCCTCTCTCTACTCTAGAAGCTACGGTGGAGCTCTGTCCACCTTTGGATCTAACGGTTGAGATTTACCCACACTTAACCAATCACTTGGAATTGACTATATGGGTGGGGTCCCACACCTAATTCATTTCCAATCCCATGATGCCACGTGGATCCGTCCAGACAGGCCAAATCACCATGACGCATGCAGGCCCATCCTATTAGAGCTCGACACTACAAAAAAGAAATTTTGGTGCTTCGACACTTCGATGATTTAACCTATTTTCTCTATCTGCAAATCCTCAGGAGTTCCGAACCCCGGAGTCCTGCCATGTGGCTCTGGCCCTTTTTGGATCTTACGTTTTATGACTCCAAACACACGGATTTGTAAAGTCCCAAACTCTTGAAGCAGGTCCCTCTTGCATACGTGGCATTCTACATAGGTGTCCCTACTACCATCTTCCATCTGGAAGATACGTGGAGATAATGCCACATTGACATGTGGCACCCATCTCTCCAACTCTATACCATATATGATAAATCAATAGGACACGTGTCTTAGCCATGTGTTGACATGCGGTGGCTTTGTCGCATGGTCGAACTCCAACATGTACTTTTTCCACGTCATCTACTAACGTCACTCTAACCTTCGGTGCTTTGGGGAAACTCCAAACCTTGAATCCTGAATCACCTAAAGTGGGGTTTAGCTAGAGAGCCGAATAATTATTGGATGAACCAAAATATTCCTTGGTTTGATCCAACGAAATACATTTTGCAGAATATAAGGGTGACACGTGGACCAATCAACTAGTGACATGTGTCAAGGTCTATTTGACACATAAGGTCTATGAAATTCATGAATTGGGGTGACACGTGGCACACCTACTATGGGTCTACGTCACCCTAGGTGACATCAGCATGTGACATCACTCCGACCTTCGATGCTCTAGTGGTATTCTCATTCAGCAACATGTCAAACCTCTCGAAATAGAACTTCGTCGGAGTACTTTATGCTATCCTTTCACTAAGATCGATCTAAAGGTTGAGAAGGGTCCCTAAGGATCTAATGGTCAGGAGAGATCCTGAATAGCCTCAAATCTATGGCCCGTGTTACTTTGCGACTGAGCAGTGGATCGAGGTTTAACAAGGGGATGAATCCCATGATAATAGATAAATGATCTCCAATTATCGGTCAACCATCAAGTTACCGGTCTGATAGGTCATCTTCACCACATTTGGAAATTGCAATTTTCATTCACCCCAGAGCTCCGGACTCCAGTAGTCCCAAATAACTTAGCTCATTTTTTAGTGTAGCGAAGGGTTTCATGCACCTGGTCTTATGGAACTTTTTCAAGATCCAGAGGCGACACTCATAAATATTAGCCAAGATTTGGTTAAGGCCATGGGCATGAGCCCATGGTATCTTAGATGACTGGTTTGAAGGAATTTCCTTCCAGTCACAGAACTTAAGTTGTAAAACCAAGAAAGTTATTTTCGACAGATCAACTAGACTAAAACATTTCAATGAATTTTTCCTCGAGTCTTACACTACAAAATCAATCCTTGGGAAAATTCCCTTAAGGATTTTCCAACTAGCATAGAAACAACAATCTTATTCCTAATTTTATTTTAAGACCCATGTCTAATAGTCGTCTTTCTGCTAAGTAGAAGAAAAAAGAAACCATTCAAATGCAAGGGTTCACAAAAGAATAATAAGCATTACTAATATTAATCATGTAATGCAAAGTTTTAGTCATAGACACAGACATCCAACCACTCATTTCAATTTTAGTACATAGGGTATATGAAATACTTATCTATTACAGTCAATCATCGATCAACTGACTATGGGTGTTCTCCTTTCCACCCAAGAGTAGTCTCAAAGGAATTCATTCTTAGTGCCCTGACCACCCTCGTGCCAAGCCATGATATCACTAGGTAAATTTTTCAGTTTCTCAGAGATTCTTTCAATGTCACAGCCTCTATGAGGTTTATCAGATGCTCCCTTAGCATCAAGCTCTCTACCTTCTTCTTAGGTCATGCTTGTTGCAAACACTCAAAGATCCTTTCTCTTGTTCTCTCTTTTTAACTAGAAAAACTAAATCCTCCAGTTCTTCTTCAGAACCCCAGATACTCATGCATTATCCTCTTTTCTCTCTGCATATCCAAGTCGTACACCCCCCTGTGGGCATCATCTCCTTATTTTATGATTTTGTTTGTATTATTGCACACCTTTTTCCTCCCCAGGAATTTTCTGGACCTATCATCTTCCTTCCATTAGAAGGAACTCAGGTCAATCCATGCCTACAAGAAACTGCACTCTATGGTACTTCAGGCTGACAATTGTTTGTCTCTCAGCTGGACCCTCCATGCTTCCATTCATTGGGGTAGTTGATTGTTTAACCACCAGTCCTTTTCTCATTATCTTCTTTTTTCCTTGGGATCGGGATGAGAATTTTTTTCAACAAATATAATTTGGGTCACTTTGACATAATGAACCCTCTCTATAGTATCCTCACTCTTTCCTATAGTGATATCATGGCTAGTACTTCAAGGCTTCACCCCCATAGTCGGTTATTGGAAATCTAAACAATAATACATTTGCATTATTCACATGACATAGCATGGTGATCATAATTAAGGATTAATTACAAGATGGGGGAAACATGGGTATTACAATCCCCTCCCCCTTAAAAGGAACATCGTCCTTGGTGTTATTTCTCAGTAACACTTTCCATGCCCATATCATTCTGCTTCTTTAGAAATCTTAATCCTCTTTCTTGGTCAGTTCCTTTCCAAACCCTTGGCCTTCGTCACCTTCCTTCAATAAATTTGGACAAAAAGCATATTAATCACAATTTCATGCAAAAACATCTTACTGTTGTTCAAAATTCAAGAGGAAAATTTCATAATCTAGCACAATAATTACCTGTGCAGTTTTTGGAATTGCATCCACATGGTTGTCTTGTTATCTTGACCCACTATTTTTCCTTGACATACCCATTGTGTGCATGATCCCAATCAATAGTTTATAATAATTATCAAAGTCTCCTCTTCCTTGCGGTCACTCACTCTCCAGGCCCAGGCTCAGGAATCCCCTTCTCTGCTATACAGTCCCTTGGGAGATCCATCTTTCCTGTCAAAGGATTTATTTCACATGAAGAGTTCTAAAGACTTCATTGAGCCTTAAAGTTGAGGCATCCATCATACTTTCTTTGCTGAGGCATCCCTTTGACTTGTGTTACCACAAAAGATATTCTTGGGCGATCATGGATTACGGCAAGATTCTCATGTCTCAATAGTATACTCTTTCATGCTTTCCAGCTCGGCAAGATTCTCATGTCTCAATAGTATACTCTTTCATGCTTTCCAGCTTGACATCCTTCATATTTCTTCCCGAGACAGATATTTTTCATCTCACCTGTATCACAGGTATATAGAAATTATGAGATATTATCATCAATTTCAGATTCAAAATTTTCTTGCAAATCTATCACCCACAAATTTCCAAATTCCACATTTATTTTCAGATCTATTCCCATAGGAACCAGATTCAAACGTATGGGACTTTCCTTCCCATATTAGTTTGGCTCAGTAGACAATTGGTCTTCCTTGTGGGATTACAACATTTCCATGTGCAAGACTCTTTTCTTCCCACCATTTCAACATTCTTCAACCAAAGAAATTGTTAGTTTTCATGCACATTATATTTTCAAAATCATGTATACTAACAGTCCAAGTCATTTTCATATATTCAAGGGTACAAAAAAAAAGAAAAATATCATTATTTACGTATGCATCCTTTCAACATACCAAATTTTCCAAATGTAACTCAAATATCAGTTGACTTTAATCAATGTGTCAATATTCATGGCCACATCCATACCCAATGTACACTTACATTGGGTTCAAGTTCGTCATACTTATGAAAAGAAACTTGTCATGGTGTGTTGGAGATCAACCAACCTATTCACCATAGGTTTAATCATTCTCATTCACTCTTATAGTAGGACTATGCTTCCCACTACAGGCTGATCATGATCCCAAATCAGCACATATGAAACTAAAATTTTCTCTTGAATACACCCAAGCATTCTTCCTTCATTAGTAACCAACGTGCCAACACTCATGGCCACCCAAAATTTTAACAACTATACAATTCAAGTAGAGTATTGGAAGGTCCTCCTTCCTTAAATGGGAAATTTGTTTTCTACCCTCTTATCCAAACATAAATTTCCTCAATGCATTCCATGCAATGTGCCAACTATGAGCTCCTTTATTCCCAGTCTCCCTAGATTGGTCATTGTACTCATGGTAATCCTTACTCATGCATTTTGTTGCAAGTATTATAACTCATCCTTGACTGGAATAGACTTCTTCTCTCTATTATTCATATTCTTCTTTCCCGAGTCTTACCCTACTTGGGTAGCAATGACATACAATAGCCACTCAAAATTATTTTCATATCAGTAAGATAATGAAATATTTTCAAAAGGGATTCTTACAAAATCCCTTCATACCTTATTCCATAGAGGAATGAACATTTTAATACCTATTATGGCTACTAGCACCCTTTTTTCAGTTTTTTACCTCATCAATATTGATTCATGGGGCTCCCAAAGTCCCCTCAACAATCTTTCAACAACAACCTTCTTGCACTCATCCTCTACTTTGAGATTTTCTACCATTGGTAACTATCTTTCCCAACAGTTTCAATTTCTTTCTACACATGGAATACATCCAAATTATATTAGTCATCACATAAAATAAAAGTGCATGTATCATAGCATTCCAATCAATAAAATAGTTTCAGATATGTCCTAGCATATCATTATGCACTTAATCACATTATCCTTAATGTTTTCATGAGTGAAACACAAACAATTCTTAGTTGTTTTTATAATAATAAAATCATCATTAATACGGTGTCAAAACATTTACCTACATAATTAAATCGGTCTCTCATACCAAAAAAATACAATAAACAACAAGAAAGGAATCTAGGAAATTTTGCCTCATACAACTCTTACACAGCCTTGGACTTTTAGTCCAGCTAAGTAATTTTCCAAGGCCTCACTTCCTTTATTTAACATGGTTTGACCAAGCCTATTAATTTAAATATGCTTATTTATTCATTTTCCCTTTTTCCAGTTGTACTTGTTCCCACAACTGCTCTTCTAAGGCTTACAACTTTGTTAAACAATTCATAGTTTTTAGGGTGAGAAAAGAGTTCCTCATTTTCTCCTTCTTTGCTTATGAAATATACTTCTTATTGTGATCTCCATGCTCTTTTCAATGAACAGTCTTAGTTAGGTTCACCTCAACCTTCTTGGTAAATCAACATGCTACAACAACAAACCTTTTGCTCGCAATGAATTATGAACCTATGCACTCTGCACATTACCATTTAGTTATCAGAATGGTCAAAATTCATTTGTTAGTCTTCCAGTCATACATTTTGTTTTAGAATGTAATCCAATATTCTTATAGAAATAGGCTTGTATCTCACTACCTAATTCTCAACAATCATCAAGGTTGTGATTATCTTCTCCTGATAGAATATTTACACAGTTCCTTCATAGGGAGCTCCTATGGCATGCAACTTCCTTATTGCATATCCATCACTATCTTTGATAGCCTCAACCTTGAGTTAGCTTCAATTGTTTACAAAAATTCCATAAGTAATATAAACATGCATCTTTGTTATGCATTCAACTTATTTATCCACACATATTCCTTTTTTTGTTAACTTACATCCATGATGTACATAACCACATGCATAATCATAAGCCTATGTGTAGCTACCATAGTTATATTTCACAACTCACATACATCTTTACCTTAAAATCATTCAACTCATGATTGTTCACAATCATTCTCATATGATCCTAAAAGGCATAATCATTTTTTGTCTTATCACGACAACAGAGCATCCTTGCTCATTTACTCTTTCGTCTATTTATACTATCCTTTCCTTAGGGAACATAGCACATTTCCCTTAATCTATCATTCAAAACAAAACTTTCATGACTCTTCATAATAGAGTCAACCATGCATCCATGGTATTCATTCAATCTTGGCAAGTGAAATTATTGCCTTACATTTCACTCATACATCATACATGTGCATCATTTGCACGTTTAACAACATTCATTCTTATCTATTCAATCTTAATATCAGTCCTTATATCAAGCAACCTTACGATGCATTAAATCCATGCTCTCAGGCATAAATAAACAGAGATGAACATTAATCATGCAATCTCATTGCTTTCCCCCTTTCCATGTAATTCATACACATGGACATATCAGACTTCCATATCCTTCTCCCAAGGATCTCACTACCATTCTCATAACAAGTCTCAGAAAGACACTCAACACTCAACTTCCCTCTTTGTTAAGATCTTGCACTCATTTGCATGATATCTACATGGAAAGTTTAACATACATAATCATAACTATGTCCCTCTTTCCATATGACAACAACCAGAAATAAGGTATTATTTCCTCTGGTATTATAAAATTATTCAACATCCTAGAAATATTATCTAGGAAACTCCAACACTGCCCAAGTAAGAAATACAACTTATCAAGATTCTCTTTCATGCCTCAAACCATTTTTTATTAACATACTTTTTTTATCAAGGTAATCTTTTTCTAGATTCCCTCTCACCACTACTTGAAAATATCAAGTCATACCTTATATGGATACCATCCACCTATGGATGTCAATCTAACCCATTGATCATCTAGAAGTACTCCAACACTTCCCTTACCACATTCAGGATCAACATTTATGTAACATCCCGCTCTAATGAGCACATGTTATCGACTTATTCTTTGAGGACACTTTTGTGAAAGTGATCCAGTTATATTACATGGCTATTTGTTTCGATTATGGATTTTTATGATGATGTTGATGGGTTGTGATTTATTATCATTTGATATATAAGTATTAACAAATGCTATTGACTATTTTACATGAGTGTGCATGACACATGATAGATTGTGGATGTCGATGGCATCAATGGACCTCCTTAGGCTCTGGACTGAGTAAGGGAGTGGATTGTGTTTGTTTGAGTATTTCATTTCACACATATGTGTCATATGATTGATTTAGTATGATTATGTATATGGATCAGTGACAATGTTTTGTCAATGGCTGCAGGTTGATGATGCTTGTTAATTTGAATCACATAAGGAGTAAAGGGGCCATGCATAGAAACCATATATTGAGGGAGAGGTGTGGCATCGCCCCTTTCATATCCTACTAGCACTCCCATCATGGCTCGAATTGTAGGTTAACGATTACCTAGTTCGAGAGTTCCATGATGTCGTGAGGGAAGACTGAGACAATTGCTCACAAATATTCTAAGGGGCGTGCAATAAGACAAAGTCCTTATTCCTTAGAATCATTAGTCTCTCACAAGGTCGCCCGAATAGAGTACTGACTCCAAGGGTTGGAAAACTACCAAAACTAGTCAAAGGCAAGTGGCACCCTTGGAGCACGGAGATGCGTCTTGAAGGGAACATCTCATAAATAAAACTTGATTCAATAAATCTAGGTGGCCTAGAAAACCTTGAAAGAATAATTATGAGTCCCAATAAAAGTCTAATCCTTTTCTAAAAGACTAATCCTAAGTCTAAGTTAGTTAGGGGACTAAATTAATTTATTAATTAAATTGAATGACTCCAATGGTTGGACAACTACCAAAACTAGTCAAAGGCGAGTGGCACCCTTGGAGCACGAAGATGCATCTTGAAGGGAACGTCGCATAAATAAAACTTGATTCAATAAATCTAGGTGGTCTAGAAAACCTTGAAAGAATAATTATGAATCCCAATAAAAGTCTAATCCTTTTCTAAAAGACTAATCCTAAGTCTAAGTTAGTTACGGGACTAAATTAATTTATTAATTAAATTGAATGACTCCAATGGTTGGACAACTACCAAAACTAGTCAAAGGCGAGTGGCACCCTTGGAGCACGAACATGCATCTTGAAGGGAACGTCGCATAAATAAAACTTGATTCAATAAATCTAGGTGGCCTAGAAAACCTTGAAAGAATAATTATGAATCCCATTAAAAGTCTAATCCTTTTCTAAAAGACTAATCCTAAGTCTAAGTTAG
Organism: Picea mariana; assembly: GCA_032191745.1. Classification (NCBI taxonomy): domain Eukaryota; kingdom Viridiplantae; phylum Streptophyta; class Pinopsida; order Pinales; family Pinaceae; genus Picea; species Picea mariana. Next base: position 263,090 of record JASDQU010102448.1, read on the forward strand.
TTAGGGGACTAAATTAATTTATTAATTAAATTGAAAGAAATAAGATAAATCATTTAAGAATTTAAATAATGAGAAAATATAAATGAGATATAATGCACATGTGTGCATGAAATAAAAAAAAGGGGAGTTTTAAAATAAGAAATAAATAAAATATTAGAGAATAGGTGTACACATAGGATGGTATCTAGAGTCTAGCTACCACTAGTATAACTAGAAGAAGACTCCTAATCAAACTCTAACTAAGATCTAGTTAGGAGACACTCATTAATTGAGAATCCAAGGAATAAAGAGAAAAATAAGAGCGATTTTAGGAACACTTTGGGGATTGTGAGGGAAATTGTAACATCCCGCTCATGCATGCACCTAATGTGACATATTCTTTGAGGACACTTGCCTGCAAGTGATCCGGTTCATTATATGATTGACTCTTTCGTTTATGGATTCTGATGATGAGACTATGGATTATGATGTCATGTTATGTTATTATGTATAAACATGTGCTATTGACTGGTTTCTCTAGAGTGTGCAAGAGTCTTGATTGATTGAGTATGCCTATGGTATCGATGGACCTCCTTGGACTCTAGATCGAGTCAGGGAGTGGACTGTATATGGTTTGAGTATTTTTGTTATTTCATGTGTGACATATGATGGGGTATATTATGATTTTGTTTATGGATCACTGACATGTTTCGTTGATGGATGCAAGCTAACAATTTATTTCTATTCAGACTCGCATTTGGAGTAAAGGGACCATGCACGACAACCAAATATATAGAGGGAGAGGTGTGGCAACAACCCTACCACATCCTACTAGCACTCCCACCGTGGCTCGAACTGTAGGTTAACGATTACCTATTTTGAGAGGTCCACGATGTCATGAGGGAAGATTGAGATAGTCGCTCATGAAGATTATAAGGGTGTGCAATAAGGCAAGGTCCTTATTCCTTAGAGGCCCTTAGTCTCCCACAAGGTTTTCCGATGGAGTTTTGACTCCAAGGGTTAGACATCTACCAAAATCAGTCAAAAGGCTAGTGGAACCCTTGGAGCACATAGTGCATCTTGAAGGGCACGTCACATAATTGAAACATGAATAAAGGAGAGTGGCACCCTTGGAGCACGTAGTGTGTCTTGAAGGGAACGTCACAATGTTTAAACACAGGTGATTCAATAAACATAGGTTCCTAGAAAACAATATCGTACCTTGACATGGTCAACCTTAAATTAATTATGTCTGAGTAAAGTTTATTAATTTTAATTACTCCCTTAAAAAAAATTGTTAAGCCTAGTTGAATTTAAAGCCTAGGTCTAAGTAGGATATGAGGACTAAAAATTAATTAAACAATTAATAAAAGGGGGATGGAGAAAAGAAAAGGGGGAAAATCAAATTTAGAATTTAATGGGGGATTAAATGATCTAAAAATTTAATTGGTGTCCAAGTGCAAAACTTGCTAAATTTGAACTTAGATAAAAAGGGGAAATAAAATGCAAAAGGAATGTGGAACATAGAAATGAATCTAGTCTAGAGAACTTTCCTAAAATGAACTCAACTAAGAATTAAGTAGAGTGTCATTCATTAAAGGAAATTGAGGGAATAAAGGGACAACAATGAGTGTTTTTATGAATGCTTTTAGGTGGGTGAGGGAATTTGGAAATTTGATTTAACTAATTAAATGAAATTCTGGTGAAACCAAGGGATTGGCTGACAAGTGTACGGGGGAGAATATTTCCCAATTACTTTTTAATAAAACTAACTTAATGTGAAAATAGAAAGATCACTAAGAGAAATCTATAAAAGAAATGGCAGAGAAGAGATATGGATCAATTTTTGGCAAGTGTAAGGTTATGCTACTGGATTTTATTGAATGATTTTTCTTGTGGGCGTTGGGATACCCAGATAGGATAGAGAGTGGTAGTTTGACTTTGCGAGGCGAGATGAGAGCTATATTATTCTTTGGTTTGTGTTCTTGTCCCCTTTGTGGCTTGGGGGCTCAAGGGGAAGATATTACCCCTAGCGTTGGTTGAGAGGTATCAGTGAGGTCTCAGCGATAAGCAAGTAAGGAATTAGATGGAGTGCAAGAAAGGGACAACAACTTCGGATTCTTCTCCCTTCGGTTACGGTACACATGTCTAAAGGTTTTTGTTGTAAATTAGTTAAATGTTTTTATATGTGAAAATTATATGTTTATGAAATTGTAATGGTTTTCTGATAAATTTGGGCAAGCTTGCTTGATGTGGTTAGACAAAATATTTAAATGGATTACCCCTCTTCACTTAATTCCAACCACTGTCTCCTTCCCATTACCCCTATTTTAAATTTAAATGTTTGGATCTATGGCTGTAATACCATTTTTTTGCGTTGAGGAAATGATATGGCTCTGCGCCCTCACACCCAATTCAGTTTTTAATTTAGGTTATCTTGTCTCAAGTAATTTCACTCAGCTCTCCTTTCGTTGTTGTGTCCATATTTTGTTCCCTGCATAATCTGGGCATTTTCCTTCTCGAATTTTCTAGTTGTTTATCCAGCCCTACATGGCTGACTATGCCTAGGGAATTTCCCATTTTATTTACTCCCCAACGCCCATTCTGCTGAGCAATTTGGGTGTCTCTCTCCTCAACATTTGGAGAAAATCATATGGTGCAAATCGCCCAATGATTTATTTCCTCACTCAGGTGTTTCATTAATTTCACGTGTGTTTTGATCCTTCTTCACCCAACATATAGATGAGGTATCTACGTGCCCATTTGATAGGTTTCTTTCCAATGTACATCTCCTTCTCCTCTACGATGTTGAGGGGTTCCCAGGTCATACCCACATGAATTTTTCCCCTCCTCCATTTTTCCAGCCATAAACCCTCTGCGTTGGGTCTTGATTCACAAAATTTTTGGGAGCCTTACGCTTCCCAAGTTTGTAAATATTATGATGTGGTCCATAGGTTAAGTGACATCTAAAGTTGCATCTTTGCTCATTGTGGATTCCTTGCTGGCCTATAGAAAAAAATCCCAGAAATTGAGCAGTTAGATTCTATGTATTTCCTTTGATTTTGTGGTATTTAATTTTGTGAACGATTTGGGGTCGCAACATTATCTCTCCTTCTAGAGTACCTATGTGTTCATTACTGTCCCTTCATTTTAGGCTTATCCATTCCTGGATATATTTGTTGTTTGTATTGCGATTTCGTTTTCTTTTCAGAATTTTTGGAAAAAAATTCAATGTTCAAATCAAGGGCCGGACCAAGGGCCGGATCGAGGGTCATATCAGGTGCTAGATACAGGACCAGATCATGTGTCAGATTAGTATGTGGACCGGTTTAATGAAAAAATTGTGGTGTGCAACTCTTGTTCATGTCTATGTCCTCAACGCCTTGTGTAGAGTTGGGTTGGGAAAATCTAGTGAACTTGACCCTTGCGAGCCCTTTCTCCTTTGAGTTTTTAAAAGTTGATTTATGTATCTGTTTCCTATGCTATGTACAGTTCTGAATATATTTATCCGTCTCAAGGAAATCTAGATTCGTTTCTTAATTTTTTTGAGAACTCGATTTTTATATTCGTTCTATTGTTAGGGAGATTGTGTTTATTTATTAACTGGAATCCACTCGTGGTGCAATCTTGAACTCGCAGCTTGTTGTGAATTTTAATTTCACCATGTATTCATTTCCTTCCTAGAGATTTTATTCCCTTGACTATCTTGGAGGTGGCGATTACATTTGCCTATCTTCTTCTTCATAATTTTTTTGATTTTCGTGAATAACTCTGTGGTTGGGTGTAACCCTCCATGGTTCACCTAGGTACTAGATAATGACCCTTCCATCCTTGTTGGGTAGTTTTTATCCAACAATTGCCTTTCGCGCTGGCAAATTATATCTCTGTGTGTTGATTGTTAAACCTCTGTGTTGGAATCCCATAATCGTTTGAGTAATTCGATGTTGGTCAAGTATCATTTCATTTTTCTTATTGCTGAGTAACGTTCAATATGGAGGAATTATTGGAAAATTTTGTATATACTACACCTCAGGATTTCCCTTTTATGTTTGTCAGAACTTTTTAAACCATTTTAATTTTTACAGGAATCTTGGGTATGCTCATTAGATCTACTTCATTGGCACTCCTTGAGGTCTTGTTGTTAGCCTCAAACACTTGGATTTATGTTCCCTTACCTTTAACCTCTTCTCTTTTTGGATGCAACTTATACCCACACCGATTTCTTGATGCCTGTATTCTTTTATTTCAAAAATTTTTGTTATCATAATTTTCTCTATAACAGGGTCTAGATGGAGGACTGGATGAAGGTCCATATGGAGGACCAGATGAAGGTCTGGATTGAAGATCAGATTAAGGTTCAGATTGAAAACTAAATCATTTTCACAAGTTCAGGGGTTGGAATAAATTCCAGAACTCTTCCTTTGGATTCTTAACTCAGAATGTAGCTTAACATATAATTATCTATTAATTGTTACATCAGCTTGGTCATTTTTAACTCCTTTAATGAATTTGAGAAAAGTAAATGCACTCTTATTTATGGAAGACTAAGTTAAGGTCTTCCTTGAAATTTCTTTAATAGATATGTAAGCAATCAGATTTTTATTTATTGCTTATGTTGATTTTCTTAGTTTTATAAAATGGGTACATGATGAAGGGTAGCATGTTAAAGTATTGTGTTGTTTAAGCATAGTTGATCTCCCTTTAATGCTTAGTTGGATATGTAAAGTAACATGATGTCCTCATGTGACAGGTGATGATTGATCTTCTTATGGATCCCTTAGACATGAGTTTAGCTTAGTCTCGTTGATTGTAATTACACTTATGATTCTTGATTTTTATATAGCACTGCCTCATATGAATTTCACTTAATCATTTCCTAAAGGATGGATTGAGTAGATTAGATTAGACAGGGCACTATGATGAATTATCTTGATGTGAACTAATGATTTTCCTTATGAGATGAATTGAGCGATTTATGGTTTGTGTTGTGATGCGTCATTATTAATGGAATGCATTGGTTATGGGTTGTTGTTTATTATGTTAATGCGTCGATATATGTATCATTTTTCACTACAATGGTGTGCCATCTTATGTCATGTAGGTTGTTAATGTGTTAATATTTTTCATTAATATGTCGGATGAGGTGCCAATGTTGTCATTATTAATTGTATTTTATATTCCTAATACAACAACAACAAAAAATTTGGTTGTCATAATGGAGGGTTGTTACATATGGTATTAGAGTGGGTTTAAACTTGCGAATGTGGATATTCACACTTTCCACTGAATTATACACTTGATTAATAACTTAGTGCTAATTAAAATTTTAACATGTCCATGAGTTACTCATGGTTAGAGGACGTCGTGAAGGTTCATGACTTGGTGCCAAGGGAGGAGGCGTGACGCCTCCAGTAGCACCTGCACCAAAGGGGTCCAACCCCCAAGGAGAAGAACAAGTCTTGAGCATGAGCAGATTATCATGCAGGATGGGTTGGGTATGACAAGGTCCTTCCAGGTAAATTTCATAGGCCTTGACTAACCGTTTGTACTGAGATAAGGCCAGGGTGCCTATACCCCTGAGGGTCCACAACGCGCCCCAGCCAGTACTGGTATCATTCATGAGGAACTCTAGAAGATTAAATCCATGCATTCACATGTGCCACAGACGGCTCATCCATCGATTCATGTCTAGAGAAAAAGGCGACATGCTTCAAACTTCACAGTTACAACCTCCAGCACGAAGGTATGCATGGAGATATTCAGTTAAAGGGGAGCTCTCTTCTAAGGTGGAAGATGTTTCTACCTCAGCTAAACATGGTTTTCGAGGCTGTGTTATGGGAATAGTTCGATGAACGGCTCCAGGAGAAGTAATTTTCAGAGGAATTCATTGAGTGCCAACTCGATGAGTTCAACACCTTACAACAAGGTGGTCGTACAGTGCCAGATTATGAGATTATATATATGAAGATACTCCGGTGGACATGGCTGCTAGGCATGAGGAAGTAATTTTAATTGCATAACTATTATTCTCATGTAGAAGGAAGAATTGCTATCTATCAACTGAAAGGAAATGAATCCATGTGGTGGGATCAACTTGTGCAAGTGCAACACATTAGGGAGAAAAATGTGACTTGGAAGGAATTCAAGAATCATTTTGAGAAGAAATACTTGACCAAGATGTATTATAACAAACATATGAAAGAGTTATTTGAAATCAAACTGGGAAGCATGACTATTGATGAATATGAAAGGATATTTTTAGAACTGTTGAAGTATGTTTCCTTCATCAAGGATGAGACAATAAAGATCCAGAGATACCTGAGTGGGCTGCCATCTTTCATCAATAATAAAATCCAATATGATGATCCCAAGACTTTGGAGGAAACCATAAGGAGAGCCAAATGTTTATATCATCAGCATAAAGGAAAGCCTACTTTCCAGAAGGCTTGGGAGGAAAAGAATAACTTTAAGAGGGAACAAAGGCAAAAGAGCAGCAAGACACCCTTTTTCAGAAATAGTTCTCAAGGAAAACCATCTTTTAGAGAGCACAAAATGGCTAAGGTAGGTGGGAAAAGACCAAGGCATACACCCATTCAATGTTGGGGTTGTAAATGAGAACATAAGTATAAATATTTTCCTCACCAAAGTGACAAAGTGAGAGTTTTCCACAATGTACAGCAAGAAGAAACAATGGAGCACATGGGAAGAAGTGTACCAAGTATCTATGCCGCCCTAGACAACAAGAAAGTTGAATTTCAATCAGACATGATTGAAGTAGAAGGTATGATCAATAATCATGCCTTTATTATTTTGATAGATTTAGGAGCTAGTCATAGTTACGTAGATCCTAAACTTGTGGAAAGATTTCTTTTTCCAAGAAGAAAGCATGAGAAATCTTGTGTGGTACATCTGGCTATAGGAGCTAAGAGAAAAGTTGTTGAGCGAGTTAAATCATTTCTAGTGGACATGAATGGGCTAAGCACCAAGGTAGATCTGAACATACTATCATTGGGGTCATATGATTATCTCATTGGTATGGATTGGTTGGACCAACACCATGTTGTCTTAGACTGTCATAACAAAGATTTTAGTTGCTTGGATGAGGAAGGGAACCCAAGAACAATCCAAGGAATTCCTAGGGAATTTACTATCCGAGAGAACTCAACAATGTAGCTAAAGACGTTTTACAGGAAGGGTTGCCAATTATTTGTAGCTCATATGGAGTAAGCACATAAGAATAAGGTGCCAAATATGGAGGACCATGCAGTCCTGAAAGATTTTGAGGATGTGTTTAAAGATATTTCAGGACTACCCCCAAAGAGAGATATTTATTTATCTATAATTTTGATGCCTCTAGAAGCTCTAGTATCAAAGACTCCCTACAGAATGAGTACACCAGAGCTAAAGGAGTTGCAAATGTAGCTTGAAGAGCTTCTGAAGAAGGGGAATATATGCCCAAGTGTGTCACCTTGGGGTGCCCCAGTATTATTTGTGAAGAATAAATATGGGACATTGAGATTCTGCATCGATTTTAGACAGTTGAACAAAGTAACCATAAAGAACAAGTATCATTTTCCAAGGATCAATGATCTCTTTGATCAGTAAAAGAATGCAAGGATATTCTCAAAGATTTATATCAGGTTAGGATATCATCAAGTAAGGATCAAATATGAATACATCAGAAAGAATGACTTTAGGACAAGGTATGGTCATTATGATTTCACAGTGGTGCCATTTGGGTTATCAAATACACCAGTTGTTTTCATATGCTCAATGAATGGTGTTTTCTGGGAATATTTAGACAAGTTTGTAATTGTAATTTTGGATGAAATCCTTGTATATTCCAAGTCATAAGAAGAACATGAGAATCATTTGAGGATGGTGTTACAAGAAGAGAGCACCAATTGTATGCTAAATTGAGCAAGTGCTCATTTTATCAGAACTGAATTCACTATTTGGGGCATATCATATCCGGAGAAGGGATAGAAGTGGACCCTGAAAAGATTGAGGTCATTAAAGGGTGGACAACACCTAAGAATGTGAAAAAACTTAGATCATTCATGGGTCCAACTGGCTACTATAGAAGATTCATTGCAGGGTTTTCGATAATTCCTCACCCAATCACTTCCTTGCAAAGGAGGGGGGTGAAGTTTCAATGTACAACGGAATGTGAAAAGAGCTTCCATAAATTGAAGCATTTGTTAACCAATGATCCAATTCTGAGGATTGCTGATCTGAATGAATATTTCATGGTTTTCACCAATGCATGCAAAGAAGGACTTGGTGAGGTCCTTAGTTAGAACGAACTTGTGATATGTTTTGAATCCAAAAAATTGAAAGAGAATGAACAAATCTATGCCACTCATGATTTGGAGTTGGCATCCATAGTGCATGTCTTGAATAAGTGGAGGAATTACCTCATGGGAAAGAGGTTTGAGTTGAGGACAAACCATAATGGTCTGAAATGCTTGTTTGATCAGCCAACTTTGAATGTCAGGCAGAGCAGATGATTGGAATTCCTCTGTGAGTATGACTTTGATACTAAGCACATCAAAGGAAAAGAGAAAAAAGTGGCAGATGCACTCAGAAAGAGAGTGCATGAAATGCATGAAAAAACCATTAACATGTATCAAATTGGTCTTAAGGGAAGAATTTATGAGGCTGCAAAAGCAAATTTAGAGTACAAGGAGTTAGTAAAAAAAATACAAAAAGGTAAAATGAAATAGAAAGTTGAATATTGCGAATTGGGGAATGATGGAATTCTCCTATACAGGAACATAATTTATGTACCCAATTCTCCTAAATTGAGGAGTACAATTTTAAAAGAGATGCATAATGTATCTTATGCTAGACACCCAGGATCTCATAAAACAGTTGTAGCAGTCAAGAGCCAATATTATTGGACAGGCATGAAGAAGGAGATTGTTGAGTACATTGGTAAATGTTTGGAGTGTCAAAAGGTAAAGGTTGGGCATAGACACCCAGCTGGGTTGCTGAAGCCATTTCTCATTCCTGAGTGGAATTGGGAAGTGGTGACACTGGATTTCATCACCAAATTGCCTAGAACAAGTAATCAACATGATGTTATCATGGTGGTGGTGGAAAAACTTACTAAAGATGCCCATTTCATTCATATGAAGGTTACTCACAAGGAAATCAATGTTGTTGATATTTATATGAGGGAAGTAGCACGCTTGCATGGCATACCCAAGACAATTTTGTTTGACAGAGACCCAAAGTTTACCTCAAAATTCTGGAAGGGATTATTCAAATGGTTCGGAACAAGTTTGAACCTAAACACAACTTATCACCCCGAATCTGATGGGAAAAAAAAATGGTGAACCAAGTGATAGAGGATATGCTAAGGATGTATGTGATGGACAAACCATATAAATGGGAAGATTGTCTACACTTGGTAGAATTTTCCTACAACAATGGGTACCAAGCATCACTAAAGATGAGCCCATTTGAGGCAATTTATGGAAGAAAGTGCAACACACTAGTAAGTTGGGAAAACCTAGATGACAGAGTAGTAATTGGGGTAGAGTTTCTCAAAGAAATGGAAGAGAAAATGTTGAAGATTAAAAAAAAAATAAAGGCTTCCCAAGATAGGCAGAAAATCTATGCTGACAAGGGCAGAACTCATAGGGAATTTAAAGTGGGTTATCATGTTTTTTTGAAGGTGAAGTCCAACAGAAGTTCCCTGAAGTTGGGAAACTATTCCATTGGTAGCCAGATATTGAGGGTTGTTTGAAATCATAGAGAGGATTGGACCAGTAGCTTACATGTTTGCATTACCTGCATCTATGTCTATACATAATGTATTCCATATATCATTGCTTAATAAATATATACATGGTGTTGATCATGTTATTGATTGGAATATGATTCAGGTGGACCAAGAAAGCCTTTTCAAGGGCATCTGGTATGCATTCTGACCGAAAAATCAAACATCTCCAGAATCGATCCATAGGGCTTGTAAAGGTCCAATGGACCTGGTATGGTCTTGAGGTCGCAACTTGGAAGCATGAAGATGCTATGTGGAAAAAATACCTGCATATTTTTGAAGATTTTGAAATCTAGCTGATGTTTTGTAAATGAGTTGCACTGAGGACAGTGGAAAAATAAGGGGAGGGGATTGTAATACCCCAAGGTCAAGCCCCTACTGAATTGTAATGATGTTTAATGAAGTTTATAGGTTAGTGAGCCAAGTATTTATAAGTTGTGAGGATTATATGTTTATTAGGCCGGAGAGCCTAGATGATAAGGCCAATGAGCCTATTTTTGTATATGCAATTATGCATATTATTAATAAAAATACATCGCTATGTGTAGACCAACCACGAAGAAATAGTTATGGGGGATTAAGCTCCACTGTGAAGGGAAAGGGAAGGGGGTTGAGGGGCTAAGCTTGAGGTATTAACCCAAGGGAATATTATAATATATTCCTAAAAGAATAAGGTTGGGAAATAAACCATGTTATCATAACTTCCTTTGGGGAGAGGAATGAACTCCAAGTGGAGATGAATGATCTGCTTGAGAGCCAAGTGTCATCCAAGACATATGCACATTTATGTGGGAAATTCCATCATTTTTGGGGTTCACTGCCATACTTCCCATGCACACAGGCACTCATGCACTGAGCAAGCATGCAGTGATCCATTTCTCCACCATTATTGAACCCTCTTCCATCGTGAACCCTGTAACCACTGGTAGTTTTTCTAAGGCCGTAGCTTGCCTTACCTGATTTTGCTACTATGGTTACCCATTTGAATTAGGAGATGGAAAGAAGAAGTAGGTTTTCAGGCCTGTGGGTTTGCAGAGGCAGGTTGTCAGGCTCTTGGGTTGAAGAAGCAGTTTTTCATGCCTACGAGAAACTCTCTCCAAGTGAGAGAGGTTGTTGGGGAAGTGATTTCTCTCGGAGGGAGTCCAACAACAACTACAAAGCTCTGATAATTCCTGATCCGTCCCGTTGTTGAAGCCTTGGAAGGGAAGTGGAGTAGCCAATGGACTATGGAACAATCAAGGTGTATATTCCCTGCGTGCGACATGCATGTGGGGAATGAGAGTCTGTGAGTGATGGGTGCAAGTAGGATCCTAAGAGGGAATCCTTCCTATTTAATTGTGCATTTTTTAACAGTATCAGCCTAGCCTAGAATTTCCTTTACCCTGAGTGGAGTTTAATCCCAGCTTGGGGGTGACCCACTGTTGATAGCCTAGAGCAGTGTGGTCTAAGGCTGGGAGGTTCGTGGAAGGTATGCATGGAGTTGGTGGTCTTCTCATAAAAATCTAAGAACCAATTCTATGTTAATTATATGTTGTGTATCTTTTACATGTGTTATAATGTTATGGAAATTGCCTGTATATGTTGCATGTATGTGTTTATTGTTACATCCTCTTGAATATGTGTATGAACATAATGTCTATCTCTATTTAAATTTTCATCATGTGTGTGTGTGTGTGTGTCAGAGTAGTGTGGTTTTGAAGTAGTGGCGTGTCCTCGACCTGGGTGGTCAGGGGACGTTACACCAGTATATTCCAATAGAGGAAGGATAGGGTTGGAATATAAAATTAGGTTAGGGAAGGAGGATGAATAGAAGGATTTGAGAGTGTGTAGAGTTTTAACCTTATAGCATAACTGCTTGATTTCCTTTTTGTTAAAAAAACAAAATTGCTTAACTGAACTACAATTAAGTGAATGTTGCTTGTGTTAAATTATTATAATTGAAGGATTCTGCAAATATTTAAATGGTTTACTATTCTTTATGAAATGAATAAAATTGTTGACTGGATTGGATGCATACAAGAATTGCATTAGATGTGAAAATTATTTTCATTAGTACACGCGTGAGTATTGTATGTGCTAGCTACACATACATTCCTTGCACACGTATACTAGTATTTATGAATGTTTAAGTTGATGATGTGCGTATCTCATTTAGATGTATGAATCATGTTATTTCTAGCCTTGTATTGTAAGTTACTATAACTCTAGGATGAATTTTCTTGAAGGGCAGGTGTATGTAACAACCCAATTAATTTAATTTAATTATTATAATTAATTTAGTTAAATCAAGCCACTTAATTATTGAGTAATGAAATTTATATTTTCTTTTAAATTCAATAATAAACAATCAAAAGAATGAATATTTATTTCTTTTGGGTGGGTAGGAAATGAATAGAAAGGGATAAGAGAGGTTGGAAAATTTATGAGGGGGAAGGGAGTAGCTGGATGGATGGGATAAATAAAGGGGTTGGGTACATTGGGAGGGGATTCGACAGAGGAGAGGAGAGGAGGATATATTTGAGAAGGAAAATTGGGAGGAGGATAATTGGTGGTAAAACCTTGAGGAGTTTTGGGCTAGTGGACTAGTTGTTGGGATTTTGGGCTCGGGGGCCGATAAATCTAATTTCCTAGAGCTAGGGATCCTGAGAGGCTATGTTCATAGCTGGATGGGAGGAAAATGTTTCAGGAAAGAGTTACAAAAGTTACAACAAGACAACCTTATTCTTCAAGAGGTAATCCACAATTATTATTTTTTTACTCTAAAGTTAAGTTATGGCATTTATAGATATATTATGTGACTATCAAATTTTATTTGTTCAATTCTGTAATTAAGAAATAAAGAAGTTCACTGTCATGTAAAAACATAAATACAAATTTACTTTAGTTATTAATCCCATCAAGGAATTACATCATACAAACTCCAATTAATGCATGATCTACATGATTTGAAAGGTATTGGAGTGTATACTATCATCAAGGGGGTGTGCACATGTTCCTAACAATATAACCCAAAAAATGTCATGTAATGCCTCAAAATGGCCTTGGAAGGTTCTGGACCCCAGCTTTTCCAATTGGAAACTGCCACTAAAATGGCCCTGCAAGCTTAATCCTCCAATATTTTCCACTCTAAAAGGATCAATACATATGGAAAATAATATAATAATCTAATCTTGATCAATTGTAGATATCTTGCTCTAAACTTTTGTAGGGATATTTCTTATCGAGATTTGTTTTTGTATGAAAAGTAGTGTTAATAGGTGCAAAATAACAGATAGATATATAGATATTCTTAGTGTTAATATCTGATGTCTCCATCCATATGTACTGATTGAGAGGATATCTATTATGAAGCTAAATGTGAGGAGAGATGTTCATTTTTATGTAACAAGATATGCTTCCAACCCCTCTACGGGAGGAATTTTTGTTCCATGTTGACCACAAAACTAATCATTATGTATTAGGGACCTTAGATTGTTAATGCTCCCAAGTTTCAACCAAGAAAATAATATCAATGTCACTGGAGATCCAACATAGTATAGGCACTTTAATCGATGGAAAACCACAACAGTTCCAAGAGAGGATATGGAAAGTCCCAAATTATTATTGATTGATATCTTTTTGGTCTTTGCCCCTACTAATGTCCTTTCAATTCTGAATGATTTCCATTTTTCCTCTCTTAATGACTTTCTTATCACATAAATTTGTCAAGGGCCGTAGGCCGCAGCCATGAGCACAAATCACAACACTCAGAGTGACTCATTCCAGGCCTGAAATCAATGGCCAAAGACCGTAATAGATCTAGACTGCCCAATTAGCAAGATCCACGCATCATCATATCTGTCACTCCGAGAGTTTTACTTTGGGAGTTTTAAAATGAGAAACATTTCAAAGTCCCAAAGGGTCAAAGCCCGAAGCGCCTGAAGTCCCAAAGCGCCTTGAAGATAAGCCCCAAGTCGTAGCGGTGGTCATATCAGAGGGGTCCATAAGAAGGGAGCTCGTGCTCTCTAGGCTCTAGTTTGTGAGTTCAAAAATCGAGAGAGTCGGGAGTGGCTCACATCGAAGAACCCAAAATGCGAAGTTGTGAAACACATTTTGGGCAAGCTCTTAGTCACAGAAGAGGATTTGCATAACCTCGAGGTGTCAAAATTGACTCACAGAAGTCGTTGGCATCATCTAAGAACATTCATGGGTTTCAAGCCTCATCCTGATCTCGATGAAGGCATTTATTGAGAATGGAGTGGTGGTTGAGACCTCGTCTCAACACATAAATGGAAAGCCATAAATGATTGGCAGATTAGAGCTCACGTCTGACAACAGAATATTGTCTGCACAGTCTGACAGAGTAGACGCCAACTGAAAACTTTGAATGTAGAAATCTGATCACACTTCTGATGGTTGCAGTAGTTCTACTTATATATAGGAATTTTTTATATTTTGTAAAGGTCGATGGTTGAGCTAGGCTCCCATATTGTAATATTTTGATGAAGAAATCTGTTTCTCTGGTTATGTAACTTGATTTGAGACTTCTTGATTAATCTAAGTCAGATTTTTTCTTCCATCTTATTTGTCTCTGACACTGAGAGAATTCATGATTGACTGATTCACATGGATTGTTGTAACTATATTATGATGAATGTTTGATTATAGTGTTGTTATAATGTCTTTTAGTTTCCTTGAAAATTTGAATTCAAGAGGATCTTGTGTTTGAGTTTTTTCCTCGTTAGGTTGTTGGAAGACCTGATGTCCATAGCATACCTCTACACTTTCGCACCAAAGTATTCATCCTATTGACCTTTACTCCAACTTACTGACTGAAGTTGATACAAGACCTCAATTGCTTGTGCATTCTAGCCCAGATTTTCTGAGTTAGAACGTCATTATCTCGAGTCTTATCCATTTGACCCCCTTAAAACTCATTTACATTTACTATATAACTTATGGGTAATGGGCTTATCCTCATTACAGTCAGAGGGTGATTCCTAGTTCTAACATAAATGGCATCGTTGTCAGGGACAGATTTGAGCATATTGAAGAGCTCCCTGGGAATAACGACATATATCCAACTCTTGATGGTAGAAAAGAGAGGGATACATAAATCAACTATAATCAACTACCTGGCGAATCTACATCAGAGACTCCACTGGGGAGGATCCTATTGACAAAAAGATGAAGGGAATGAATAATTATCATCTTATGAGCTTTCTTTGTGAACTTATGTTGTTATTTATCAACTCATTTTTGTTTTTCCCCTCACATATAAAGAGGATCATATTTTTCTTTGTTTATTCGGTTGATCACCAACCTTCCTGTATATATCCATCCTTGGAAGAAGAAAACCTGTTTTTTGTCTGTGTTGTAGATGTTGATATTATATCCTCAGCTTAGCCTACTCATAAATATGAGCTTCATATTTAAACCACTCCTCAACTTAATCACCCTTGCAGCCCTAGGGAGGTTGAAACTAATCCACATCCTCCTCAAATCTCATCACATCCTGTTGTTACCGTTGATCCTTGTCATCAGTGTGTTAAGCCTCATATTCAGCCCACTAGTTTTCCAACTAGAATCGGAGACAAGTTGTTTAAACCTTTAAAGATTCCATATCATCTTCATCCTTATCCTCTTGATTTGTTTAAGTACTTTTCTCATTTTTCTAGAAAGGATCATGTTACAACTGAGAGGCATGTGGAGGCTTTCTAGAATTTTATTGATCAGTTTGAGATAGTTCATGAGGCTGTTTTCCAAATCCTTGTTAGGAGATGATGTTGTATGGTTTAAGGGTTTGGGAGCTGACTCCATTGGTTCTTGGTTTGAGCTATACAATGATTTTTTAAAGTGGTGGGGTGAGAAGAAGTCCCTTGATCAGTACTGGGATGATTTTAATTCCTTGAGGAGAGGGGAAGAGGAATCCTTGGTTGTATTCAACAGGAGGTTATACAGTGTTTATCATAGTATGCATGTAGAGATAATACCCACAGAGACTCTTTCCATGGTGTACTATGTCATGTCTCAGCATTCAGAGCTTGTCCTTCTCCTGAGAGAAAGGAAATCTACATCTTTATCATAGTTATTCATGGATGTTGAAGAAGTAGAGGAGAACCTCTAAGCTTGTGGCAGGATTCAAAGTTAGTATCATCTCAACTCTAAAAGTACGACAGTTTTTACCTGCTGTCCCTATGAAAAAAATATTGTGGATAGTGTTTCCTTCGACGCAGGTATCCATGAGCAGCCCTATCTTGATGAAAATCAAGTGTATGAACAGCTAGAAGTAGCGGCTACTACTGTTCCTGAAATGGATATTTTCAACAGTTATATTCTTGATGAAATTACTGTTTTAAAGGTTGATCATAGATATGAAAGGAAACCCATTTTTGATGGATATTCTAGTGATGATGAGAAACAAGTTTATCTTATATTTGGTCACTATGAATATAGTAAGGATGATTCATAAGTTGGCCTTGTCACAGAAGACACAACCTAAGAGTTTGTCTAGGAGAAGCCCTTAGTTGAGGCACGTAAAGAGATCATTTATACACAACCAGAAGTAAATCATCAATCATCAGTGGATCAACAACCTCCTACGTCCAACCTTCTTCCACTTGTACCTACAGTTCACAGAAAACAAGTTTTTGACCCACAGATGTCTGTGGCTATGATTCAATCAAGTGTGCCTATAGAGGACATCAAGCCATATGTCAACAGCTTTGAAACAATGAAGGTAAACTTTCATAAGTTAATCATGTGTTGCCTTCAGCTTCATGACCCTGTCGATGAGTACATAAAGTTACACTTTTCAAATGCTTTGGAGCATGCAGGCTTGATCTTTTTATCAGCATTTGAAGGTAATATGGGTGATCATAAGAATGAAATTATTCAGTTGTCACTCTTTCCTTGTCTTTTATTAATCATTTGCAGTGAAGTGAAGGATTCAGTTATCAAACATTTTGAATGGCTATGGTGGAAGTTTGCTTTCACCTGCCATTTTGTAAAAGTTTGTTAAATTAGGTTTTGTACATAAATAAGCTCCCTCAAGAGCAGGTATATTTTCTTTCATTTTTAGAATAGTGTATGTGTTGGCTTGTTTTCTTCAGTATGATGTTTCAGAGCATGACTCCATAACCCAACAATTAAGGCACCGGAACTACTTGTTCTTGGCAGCTCACAGAGAGCATGCCATCCCCTATGGAGCCTAATGTTATCACATAAAGTTGTCAAGGGCCACAAGCTGCAACCATGAGTGCAAAGAAAAACACTAAGAGTGACTCATTCTAGGCTCAAAATCAATGGTCGAAGCCCAAAATAGATCTAGACCATTCAATTAGCAAGAGCCACGCGTCATCAGATCTGTCACTCTAGGAGTTTTACTTCAGGAGTTTTAAAATGAGAAACATTGCAAAGTCCCGAAGGGATGAAGCCCAAAGCGCCCGAAGTCCCGAAGGGACTTGAAGATAATCCCTAGGTCATAACGGTGGTCATATCGGAGGGGTCCATAAGAAGGGAGATAGCGCTCTCTAGGCTCCAGTTCGTGAGTTCAGAAATCGGGAGAGTCAGGAGTGGCTCACATCGAAGCACCCAAAACATGAAGTCGTGAAACACCTTTTGGGCAAGCGCTTGGTCACAGAAGAGGATTTGCATAACCTTGGGGAGTTAAAATTGACTCGCAGAAGTCATTGGCACCGTCTAAGAACATTCATGGGTATCAAGCCTCATCATAATCCTGTTGAAGGAAGGTACTGAGAATGAGAGAGGTGGTTGAGACCTCGTCTCATCAAATAAATGGAAAGACAGAAAGGATTGGCAGATTAGAGCTCACGTCTAACAACAAAATATTTTCTACACAGTTTGACAGAGCAGACGCCGACTGAAAAATTTAAATGTAGCAATCCGATCACACTCCTGATAGTTGCAACAATTATGCTTATATATAGGCAGTTTTGATATTTTGTTAAGGTCGATGATTGGGCTAGGCTCTCATATTGTAATATTTTGATGAAGAACTCTGGTTCTCTGGTTATGTAACTTGATTTGAGAATTCTTGATTAATCTAAGTCATCTTTCTTATTCCATCTTATTTGCCTCTGATACTGAGAGAGTTCATGATTGACTGATTCACATGGATTGTTGTAACTATATTATGATGAATGTTTGATTATAGTGTTGTTATAATGTCTTTTAGTTTCCTTGAAAATTTGAATTCAAGAGGATCTTGTGTTTGAGTTTTTTCCTCCTTAGGCTGCTAGAAGACCTGATGTCCATAGAAAACCTCTACACTTTCTCACTAAAGTCTTCCTCCTATTCACCTTTACTCCAACTTACTAACTGAAATTGATACAAGACCTCAATTGCTTGTGCATGCCAGCCCAGATTTTTTGAGTTAGAACGTCATTATCTTGAGTCTTATCCATTTTACCCCCTTAAAACTCATTTACATTTACTGTATAACTGATTGGTACTGGAATTATCCTCATTATAGTATGAGGGTGATTCCTAGTGCTAATGGACTTCTTTCAGCTTTTGAACTTCCTTACTTAATTCAACTTGGTCCTCTAGAATGAGGTCTTCATTGATAAATATTTGTGACCCTTTTAAGATTGGATTTTTGTTGAGTATGCGATATTTATGGTCATTAGATCTTACCTTAAACTAGATCAACCTATCTGTATTTTCAATTATTTTTCCCAACCTTTTTTCTTCTACGAGGCAATCTATATCAATTTGTGATTTATTTTTTAGTTCTTCCTTAATTATTTCCATGGTATCCTCATCTTTTTTCTCTTTTACACCAAAAATTATGAGGTTCAAAGCTATTTTGTTATGTTCATGGTGTAATTCTATGAGCGTGTTCATTTCTTCTTTGATTGGATTGATATCCAACTTATGTTCCAAATGATTTATAGCCAAATCACTGATTATCTTTTCTTCTAGCTCTGTAATCATGTCCCTAAGATTATGATTTTCTTCAACCTATGCCTCATGGGTTGATTGTTTATTTTCTTGGCTTTGTTCTTCTATTTCTTATAATCTAGCCTCCATTTTCTATAGCTCACTCTAGAACCCTAAAATTCTGTTTTCTATCTTTGTCTCAATCTTGTCTTCAAAGGATTTAAATTTATTATTAATTTTGTCTTCTCTCTCTTCTCTACATTTTTCTAATGATTCTATATATTCATACAACTATGTTTTAAGTTTGGTTTCTCTTTCTTCTTTGTGTGTTTATAATAATTATATATATTCATAGAGAATATCTATATATATCAATTTGACACATATAATTTTCTCATTATTCGATATCAATTATGTACTTCAAAGTTTAAAAAATCTTATAAAAACAAATTATAAATTTAATTATATAAGAAAACATGAATCTTGTAAACCTTATACATTTCTATTTTAACTGTGGATTCTCTCTCTTTTCTAATTTTTTTAAAGATTCTATATATTACTTGAAATAGGAAGAAATGAAATAGAACCTACTTCTCTTAGGCAAGGAATCACCTAGAGGCCATCAATGAAAAACAATGTTGAGAATTTTATTAAATCAATTAAAGAGTACATTATATATGAGGATAAACAATTTGGATGGTTAAAACCATTAGATGGTTGGAATCATTATTTGATTTTCTCCCTTATTAACTAATCATTATTGCTAAGTCTCCCCTTTAATGGAGAAATTATTGAAATCCACACCTAACATTTCCCTAAACAGTTCAAATTTTATCTTCCCAAGGGGCTTAGTAAAAATATTAGCAACATTTTCACTAGTATTACAATACATTAAAGCAATGTCATTAGAGTACATCTTTTCTCAAACAAAATGAAACTAAGTATCAACCTGCTTTTTTCTTGAATGATAAACTGGATTATTTTCCAACTTGATTGAGCTTTGGTTATCACATTTGATTATTGTAGCTTTCCTTTGGTCTTCTCCAACATCTTGAAGTAGTCTTCTCAACCAAACAACTTCACAAGTTGTTCCACACAATGCATTATATCCTGCCTCAATGGATGACAAAGATACAATGGGTTGCTTCTTACTGCTCCATGAAACAATCTTAGATCCAATGCTAAAATCATAACCTGTAGTAGATCTCTGATCATCCGAATTGCCAGACTAGTCTGAATCTGAGTAAATTGTGAGCTCAACATCGAATGAATCAGTATATTTAATACCATAATCAATTGTGCCTTTGAGATACCTGAGTACCCCTTTCACTGCACTCCAATGGATTTCTAGAGGTTTTTCCATAAACTGACTTAACACACTAAAACAATATGCTATGTTAGGTCCGGTTGTAGTGAGATAGTTCAAGCTTCCCACCATCTATCTATACACTATATCATTTACCTCCTTTGAACCATCATCACGTTAAAGTTTCATTTTCTGCTGCATTGGAACATAAGAAACTTTACACTGATCCATTTTAAACTTCTTAAGTATGTCTTTGACATATTTACCTTGAGACACAAAGGTTTGACCAACATTTCTCCAAACTTCAAGACTAAGGCAGGTAACTCACCAAGATGTTTCATTTCAAATACCTGTGACATCTTCTTCTTAATTCCACTAATTAATTTTTCTGAATTTCCTGTAATAATTAAATCATCAACATATAAGGAAATCAATACAACATGCCCCTTTTCATCAATTTTTTTTTTACATATTTGGATCACCTTTGCTCCTCATAAAACCTTGCTGAAGAAAGAAGGAATATATCTTCTCATACCATGACGTAGGTGCATGTTTTAGTCCATACAATGCTTTCTTTAATTTACACACTAAATGTTCTTGACCACTTTTCACAAACCCCTTTGGTTGAGTAAGGTAAAACTCCTTCTTTAACTCACCATTCAGAAAAGAAGATTTTACATCTAATTGGTGAAGCTTCCAATGGTATTATGTAGCTAGTGCATTTAACATTCTTATAGTGTTTAATTTAACTACTGGTGCAAATGTTTCTACATAATCAATGCCCTCTTTCCATGAATACCCTTTTTCCACCAATCTGGCTTTATATTTATCTATACTACTATCTGCTTTGAATTTAGGTTTGCATATCCATCTACATTCTATGGGCTTCTTATCTTTAGGAAATTCAGTCAATTACCAAGTTTTGTTTTTCATTATAGAGTCATATTCTTCCTCCATTCCTTTTCTCCACTCTTCATGTTCAATAGATTCATTAAAACTCATGGGTTCTATGACATTTGAAATATTACTCATCAGGGCAGAATATTTATATTTTTCAGGTGGACGAACCTGTCATGAAGATCTCCTCAATTGGCTAGTGACTTCTTCTCCATTTTGTGAATATTCTTCTTCATTGTTGGATGTATCCATGTCACTGGATGCCTTTTCCTATTGGTGCTTCTCTTCTTTGACCTCTTCATCTTCAAGAAGTACATCCCACCCTTCATGATTGTTGTCTTCATTATTTCCTTCTGCCTGCTCATCTAAAATTACATATCTACTTGCAAACACTTTGTGAGTAGATGGATCAAACAGTTTATGTGCTTTAAATTCTGAATAGTACCCTATAAAAATACATTTGATAGCTATAACACCTTGTTTCCCCCAATTTGTAACTTAAAAGCTCAAAAGAGATAAAAGGGAAATTCGGTATGCCAAACATGCGTATAGAATCCAGCTTGTGTTAAAGTTTGAAAACTCCAGAGGTTGAGCGCAGAGTATACCAAGATGAGTAGTGGTTTTAAGTCTTGAGAGGAAACACTTAGAAACGGTTTCTAAGTTTCGAAGAGTTGAAGCATTCAAAGGTGAAGTGCAGAAAACTAAAGTTCGAAGAAAGAACAAGTATGGAGGATTGAGCGGGAGAAATATTTCAGAAAATAATTTTGAAGATTAGATAGGATCGAGAGTCAAGATCCATTCAGAAAGAACTAAAACATTTCGATTTGTTTGATCTCGGAGAAGTAGCGCACTAGTTAGTTGCGAGGAGATATCGAAATTTCACAAAACCAAAGGGCTTGGAAGAAGCAATGAGAAATTCGTGAAAAGATCATAGTCGTTGATCAAGGAGCGATCTGGACCATTGATCGTCCAAAGATAATTTCACAATTTCAGGGATTGGGAGAACGGAGGTGAAAGGTCTATTGACTTCATGACACGCAAAATCACAAAATCTCGATACGCGAAACCCCGTCGAGATCTGAGTTGTCAGGTCGTGGAAGAATCAAGACCGTCAGATGGAGAACTCTGAAACTTCACAATTTCGAGATCGAAGGATTCGAGGTTCTTCATAACAGAAGTCCTAAAGTCACGAAACACGAAATCACGAAACACAAAATCGTGACATAATCACAACCGTTGGTTGGAAAGCCATTGGTGACCATTGATCTGATCTGAAATTTCAACATTTTGGGTATCGAGAGTCTGAACGGACGGTGGAATTCTCGGAGGGAGGAATACTGAAATTTCGTGAACCATTAGATCTAGTTGATCAGTGGAGAGGATAAGGATGATAACCTCTCATCACTCACAAGCTCAGGAGGAATAGTATCTGTTAGATTGGAATCAACGAGAGCCATTGAGCTAGAGCTTTGAGGTTTCATCTATTAGGAAAATAGAAGCGTAGACTTTCCAAAGTTGCGCCAGGTAAATCACCGATTCAATCAAGGTCGTTGGTTAGCAGATGACCTGAACCGTAGATCTGGTGTAATTGGATCTTCGGAAGTTAGCGGTTTAGAAGTCAACGGGCAGAGTTTTGAGGACTCACATGTCATGAAGTCCCAACATCCAACCTAAGACATTGGATCGAGACAGTCAATGGATCATTGATCTGATGCATACACATTTCAAGGATTCGAAATCGGGAGTTAAGGGGTGAAGACTCCGCCAGAACCCCTAAAGGTGGAAAGCCAAGATTTGATCAGGACCGTTGATTGCCAGAGAGATCTGGCCTGTGTGATCTAGGTTGCCGGACCCTCGTGGATCAAAAGTTTTGGGAAACGGTGGAGCATTGTCCATGAATTCACCGAAACACGGGATCTCGATGCATATCTGGGAGTTGACCCCAGGTTCCGAGCAAAGGGTCATGTGAATAAAAGAGCCGAGAAAACCTTAGATTCGGTATTTCAGGTTTTCGAATTTCGGGGATCGAAGAACCAGAGTTCCTTGCAACATGAATCCCGAAATCACGAAATGCGAAGTGCCTTTTTGTTTGGATCGTGGTCACCGCCGATGGTCGCGTGAGGAGAAGGCATGAGCTACTATGATGAATATGCATGAGTTGAATGCAGTGTAAAGCTTCATCATAGGAAGCCTGATGTTAATACCAGTAAGGTATGAATGATATGAAACGTGCAAGTAATGCACATGTATGATGTAAGAATATAAGTATACTAGAGGCCCAATATGATTTCCCTGATGAGTGAAACGTGATGCAAGTATTTCTCTTGTCCAGATTAAATGAATACTATGGAGGCATAACTGACTCCATTCTGGGGAGTCATGAAAGTTCTGTTCCAAATAATAGCTTGAGGGGAGTGTATTCCATTTCCTCAGGAAGTACCAATATAATTAGATGAAAGGGTAAATGAGCAAAGATGCTCTCTTGTCATAACAAGAGACAAATGATTACACCTTTGAGCATCACATGAGAAGGATTGTGAATGAATCTGAATTGACTGATCTTAACAGTAAAGATGCATGCTTATATTCCTTAAGGGGAACATTTAGTAAAAATCTAAAGCTAACTCAAGGTTGAGGCCATCACAAATAGTGATGGATATGCAACATGGAATTTGCATGCTGAAGGAGTTCCTGGTGGAGGAACTGTGTAAGGACTTTGTCAGAAGAACATAGTCACAACCCTAATAATTGTTGAAGGCTAGACAATGGGTTGCAAGGCCTGTCCATATATAAGAATCCTAGATTACATTTTGAAAGAATCATGTAATTAAAAGAAGACTAACAACTGAATATTGACCATTTTGATAACCGAATGGGAGTGTGTAGGATGCACATGTTCATGATTCATTATGAGAAAATAGTTGCTATTAAAGCATGTTGAAGTATCCCAAAAAGGGTTAGGGTGAGGCCTAACCAAGGCTGCTCTGAAAAAGAGCAGTTGTGGAAACTGGTATAGTTGGTAAGAGGCAAGTAAACCCTCTAAGTATGATTAAATGAATAAATGAGTATGTTTAACTGATAAGGCTTGGTTGAAGCTATGAGTAAGAAAAGGCAGTGAGACCTTAGAGATAACTCGACTGGGATGAAAAGCCCCAGGCAATGTAGAAAGAATTTGAAGAAGAGGAGAGCCCCCAATTCCTTCCTTGCTGTGCATTATGTTTTCTATGGGATGAGAAAGCTAGTACATTGATGAACAAAAATGTTTTGACACCATAGTAATGATGGTTGTAATACTGTGAAAATGATTGAGAACTGTTGTGTTGCACTTATGGAAACATTTAAGGATGTTTACGAATTCGAATGTTATGATACATGCATTAGGTTTAATATTATGACTAATGTAATTGTGTCTATGATGATGCATGCTGTGTATAGAAATAAATTGGAGCTATTGAGGAATACAATTGCCAATGATGGGCAACCTCAAATAGAGAATGACCAGGAGAAGGCTGTAAGTGAAAGATTGTTGATAGGGCTGTAAAAGCCCCAATAAAGCACTGGTGATGAGGTAAAAATAAGAAAGAGGGTGCTAGTAGCCAAGAACCGGTATAAATATATCTGTGCCTGTGTGGCACAGAGTATGAAGGGATTTGGTAAGAACCCCTTTTGAAATATTTTATTGTCTTAGTGTTATGCATAAACTTGAAAGGCAGTTGTATGCCTTGGATACCCAAGTAAGGTATGATTCAGGAAGGAGAACCTGAATAATGGGGGTATGAACCTCTGGTAGTAAACATTGTTTGTAACCCTTGGAAGAATTCATGAATTGATATGTCATGAATGCATTGACAATCAAGGAATACGTAAAGGCCTTCATGTGAAAATTTTGAGTTCATGTGTATTGATTTGGGATCGTGATCAGCCTATAGCTGGAAGTATGGTCCTACTGTAATAATGAAAGAAAATGAATAAACCATATGAGGAAAAGGTTGGTTAAATTCCAACACCCCATGGCCAAGAACCGGTCATAAAGTCTGTCGAACCTGAAAAAAAATGCAAGGATGCATTATGTATGAATGTGGCCATGGATATCAGCACAATTGTTAAAACCCTTTTTAAATGTTGAATTATGCTTTGAAAAGTTTGGTATGTTGAGATGAAACTAACAATTTTTTGGTTGTGTAAAGAATGAATTGCAGGAAGCAAAAAGTTTTGGATATGGCAGTGTTGTAAGTCCATAAGAAAGGCCGATTGCCTGCTAAGCCAAACTGCAAGAAATGGTATTTCCCTTTTGAGAAAGTAATTTAATTGTTAAGTATGCACAATTCTAAAATTGTTGTGACGATATTGTAAAGGTGCAATAAAATGTAAATTCATGGAAAAGCTAACAAGTTGTTTGGCTGATTGAAATTGAAAGTGCAGGAAGCAAAGGGGTCTTAGATATGGCAGCATAGTAAGCCCATAAGGAAGGCTAATTGCCTGCTGAGCCAAACCATTATGGGAAGGAAAGTCCCATAATTATGAATCTGGTTCTTGTGCGGAACAAATATGAAAACAAATCGTGAGATTAGAAAATCTTTGGGTGACAGATTTGCAATAACATTCTAAAAGTTAAAATTTATAATGATGTCTCATGAATTTTATATACCTGTGATACATGTGAGAAGAAAAGACATGTCCAGAAAGGAACAAATGAAGGCTGTCAAAGCTGAAGATGATGAAAAAGGGCTATTGCTGAGCCATGAGAACCCCATGATGAGTCATGATTGCCTGAAATAAATTATGTTGAGGTAACACAAGCCAGAGGGACGCCTCGGCAGAGCAAGTCTGAGGGATGCCTCGATTGTAAGACTTGATAGAGTCTCTAAAATTTTCCTGTGCGAGAAAACCTCGGCAGGGCAAGAAAGATCACTGAGGGACTGTATAACAGTGAAGGGGATGCCTGAGCCCGAGCCTGGAGGATGAGTGACCGCAAGGAAGAGGAGACCTTAATAATTCTTGTAAACTATTGGGATCATGCACACAGTGGGTAGTTTCCCGTGCGGATTAAAAAAAAAAAAAAACTTGGAAAGAAAGATGAAATCATGATAGCTCTTGTGAACTATTGAATTGGAATCATGCACCCAATGGGTACGTCAAGGAAAATGATGAGAATGGATAACAAAACTACCATGTGGATACAGAACCAAAAACTGCACAGATAAGTATTGTGCTAAGATTATGAAATTTTCCTTTTGAATTTTGAACAACAGTAAGATGTTATCGCAAAAAATTGTGATTAATGTGCTTGTGTCCAAGAATTATTGAAGGCAGATGATGAAGGCTGAGATCCTGAAAAAGGACCTGACCGAGGATGAAGGTCAAGACTTTTGAGGTGGTTGAATCTGAAAGGCATGATAGGTGTTTTTGGAAAAGAACACTGAGGACGGTGTTCCTTTAAGGGGGAGGGAATTGTAACACCATGTTTCCCCCAATTTGTAATTAATCATAAAATAGGAATTTCCATGCTAATGCATGAGGAAAATGTAAATGTATTATTGTTTGAGTTGTCAATAACTGACTGTGGGGGATGAAGCCTTGAAAGTACTAGCCATGATATCACTAGAGGAAGAATGTGAAAACTATAAGGGAGGGTTCATATATCAAATAAACCCAAATCTCCCTTGATAAGGATGACAACCCTCCTTCGAATCCCAAGGAAAGAAAATCGATCAATGAAGAAAGGACTGGTGGTTGAATCACCAGCCACCCCCATGAATGGAAACATGGGATGTCAATTCGATGTACCACAGGGACCTGCAGACCTGAGCTTCCTTCTGACAGAAGGAATAGAATAGGTCAGCAAAACCTCCCAAGGTAAGAGGGACACACACACGGGAGAGGAGACATAGGAAGAGATGGGGGAGAAGAAGAGCGTAAGCTCGCAGGGGAGATTCACAGAGCTCTCCATCGAGTTGTGAGATGAAGGCCATGAGCTTGATGCTGAGGGGCATCTAAGAAACCTTGTCGAGGCCATCACCGAGAGAGAAATCTCTAAGTTACAGAGAACATGATCTAAGCAGAAGAAAAAACAGAGAGAGAACCCTCGAGAACTGTGAGAATTCCCTGGTGATATTATGGCTTGGTACGGGGGTGGCCAGAGTGCTAATATTGAATGCCTCTGAGCCTATGGTAGGGTGGAAGGACGAACACCCATAGTCAGTTGGTTGGCGACAACATGTAATAGATAAGTGATTTCTTACCCTGTGTAATTTATCTGTAACTGTGTATGAATTGGCTATACTGTGTATGTTGCAGGAATCGGGCATATTTCTTAATGGATATACTCTATCCCCCTTATTTATGCTTGATTGTATAATTAGGGTAGTAAGAAAGCATATGGTTAGGATAGGTTTTATACCCGTAAATACTTGTGTCTTATGGTGGCATAATCCCGAGTCACGAACTATGTGTTTGTTGACCGTGGACACAGTTTCATGTACGCATGTAAACCTTCCTAATCCTTTTGAGTCCCTTGGAGGATGAAGCCTGTTAAGCTCAGGAGAGGTAGTGTAGATATGCACAGGCTCTCTGCAAGGCAAACCAAACCTAGAACCCCTTGATGAAGGAGCACAATAGTTGTGCTGAAGACTCTTCTAAGAGTCAAGTCTAGGAGAAAGAGCGCAAAGCTCTCAAGTCCTTCATAGCTGACAAAGCTCAGGAAGGATAACGAGTTTCAAATACCGAAAGAGAGTACCCTTTCATTTGCTAGATGCACGGACAAGATTCTTTCGGAGGATTTGAGGTCTATCATGACCGTTAGATTGGAGGAAGGAACGTAGGCATTAATGCCTCAACCCCTTTCATCCTTCACAAGTAGCAAAGGAATTGGGACCATAGATCCCAAGATCCATGGGAGTTACCTGAACCGTCCATCGAAGGGACATGTGGCTACTGGTCGACATTTCGGCACCTAGGAAACCAAAGGGTAAGACCCCTTGTCTTCGCAAGTCGTGAAATCCCGGTATACGAAACCCCAGATCGGTTTAGTGTGAATAAGTTTGAGAAAGCCGAGATTTTATCGCGACCGTTGATCATCCTGAAAAGATCACAGCAGTTGATCGTGGCTAAAGGTCTCAGCCATCCATCGGAGGGGCACGTGGCTGCCAGTCGGTGTTTCGGCGTTTCAGCACCTGGGAAACCAAAGGGAAAGACCTCTCGTCTTCGCAAGTCACGAAATCCCATTACCCGAAACCTCGTCGCGCTCTGTGGTAGAAAGGAGGAGTCCCGAAAGGATCTGGACCGCCCATTAGATGAGACGTGTGGTGAGCAGTCAGAGTTCAGGGAAAGCTTTGAAATCCCGTGAGCCATTGGATCTCGTACAAGGACTCACGTATCGGGTTTCAGGGTTTGAAGAGTCGAAAGACTTGACTCTCTTGCATTTCGAACTCCCGGTTACCGAAATCTCGATACGGCCAAGACCGTCATATCAGGGGAATATTTACAGCCGTCGATCTCAGCAAAGGTAAGATTTCAGGTTTCGGGGTTTGAAGAGTCGAAAGACTTGACTCTCCTGCATCGCTGAGTCATGAAATGCAAAAGGCGCCTCTTGGCTTGGCCGGTGGTCGTAACCAATGATCACATGGAGGTGGATAAGGGGAAATCTGGCCTACGCTAGGCCCCCATAGGAATTCAGGGATTTTGTTCCTCGAAGAAAAGAGGCGAAAATTTTAGTTTGTCGTAGTGGGTATGTGACAATAGCCTTAGCATCAAGCTTCTTCATGTTCTCCTTTGGAATGTGTGCAAAAGTCTTACACCCAAATATCCTCAAATTATTAAGATTGGTGGATTGATAACTGAATTGGTGGATTGATATACGAGTATATGGGCAAGTTTTTTTTTCAAATTTGAATCTACCAAACGCTACTCATGATATTTTCAAAAATTTCCAAAGGATGTAAAATGCTTTTCTGGAGCCTCACGATTTAGATCACCAGCAACCTCACGAATTCCTACCACAAACCCAAGACGAGCCTTATGTTATGATACCAACTTGAAATAGGAAGAAATGAAACAAAACCAGCTTCTCTCAGGCAAGCCAGCACCTGGAGGCCATCAAGGTTTAGATCACTAGCAACCTCACGAATTCCTACCACAAACTCAAGACGAGCCTTATGCTATGATACCAACCTGAAATAGGAAGAAATGAAACATAATCGGCTTCTCTCAGGCAAGCCAACACCTGGAGGCCATCAAGGCAAAGCAACGCTAAACATTTTATTAAATCAATTAAAGAGTACATTATATAGGAGGATAAACAGTTTGGACGGTTGAAACCATTAAATGATTGGAACCATTATTCAGTTTTCTCCATTATTAACTAATCATTATTTCGAAATATATTCATACAAAATATCTATATCAATTTGAAAAATATATATTTTTCTCATTATTCAATATCACTTCATTATTCAATATCAATTCTATATTTTAAAGTTTAAAAAATCTTTTAAAAATAAATTATAACTTTAATTATATAAGAAAACATGAATCTTGTCAACCTTATACATTATCGGCAGCATATATATGTTTGGTTCGTAAGTGAAAAACTCGTAAGTGAAAAACATAAATATGGTAAAGATATATACATTAACTCATTATCAATTTCATACTTAAAAGTTTACATTCTTATAAAAGTTACTTTGATTATATAAAAAAAACATGGATTTATTTCATATTTGAAAGTTTAAGCAACTTTATAAAAAAAAAATCTGAACAATAAAACAAGGATTTTGATAAATTAGTGGAAAGTGTAAATTTTGATGACAATTTTTAAAAACAATTATTTTAATATTAATAAAATAATAAAATCAAATTGTAAATTTTATATTATGTTTTGAAGTGGGATGGAAAGAGTTGATTCTCTAGGAGGAAAAACTAAGGCAAACTTTGTAGGAGAATATTCCATTTATCATGAGCAACAAATGAAGTTATTATATTGAATAAGAGTGTGGTTGAGATTAGGTGATAAAAGAAAATCATAAAATATTAAAAGAAAGCATTAAATTAAGTTGGAGACTTAGACTAACAATGAAAATAATAATATGATTTCCAAGCGTATGGGGTGTTGGGGAGGGGAGAAATGTTGGGGGAAGATCCCAATAAACGCATGGCAAGGACGAACATGACACACCACCTCATGCACGACTTCACACCTGCGAGCATTGGTGTCATCTCTAGGGATGTTAACGACAACGTTAATGCAGAGTGAGGGTAGAACTTGCGCCTTAGTCATTGGCTCCTTCGGTTTTGTAGACATCGGAAAAGTGACAAAGGTTCGTGCAACAAAATCTTGTCCTGCATTTACTGTCCAAAGAAGTGTCGACTTTTTAAAATATTAAAACCCAGTAGTAATAGAAAACCCTTACCACTCAACCACTACCGCTAATATCTAAAAGAAGTGTTTAAATATTAACAACCAGAAGGAATAGAAAACTCTGCCAGTCAACAACCGTCACTAGCATCCAAAGAAGATTGCAAGACCGATTAATATAAAATGTTTAACATTCAACAACCCCCGCTAATGTCCAAAGAAGTGTTGATTTTTTAAACATTAACGCCACTGGTTGTGAAGCTGACGGCGGTTCAATTATTTAAGTATATTGAGTATATGGAAACTAGCACTTCTGCATGAGCTGACGATGATGAGCTTAGATAGGATCACCATCAGTCTATAGATATTTTTCATTTTTCAATTAGATATTTACATTTATCATCCATGTTCAATTCTATAGACATGTCTTAAACATTTCATCTTTAATCCTGTGAACGTATGTGAACTTTTTTTTTAACAGTGTTATTAACAATCTAATAACTAAACAATTTAACATTTTTATTGAATATCTATCCATTATATAATGTTACATTTTTTATTTTATTTTCAAAATAAAAATATTCAACATAAATAATAATAATAATCTATTTTTAAGATATAGACACTAAATTGATGTATGAAACTTTTTCTCTCAGTGAAAATATCAAAAGAATTTATTTCCCAATTTAAATGTCAACTACTTCAGAATATTTGAGTCATCGTATAAGCCAAAAATGAGTAAGCTAACTCTCAAGCAAACAAACCTATTTTTCAGTCAAAAAAATGGATCTGAATCTAGCCAAATTTTGACGGGTAGCCTGAGTTTCTCATGGATCAAAGTTCCATGCATTTCAAAACCTTGCCTCACGGATTTTGCTCCATTTTAAACCAACCCAGATAGTCAGAAAATAGATCAAAGTTCTGGATTGACCAAAAATTTAAAATCGCACAACTGAAAAATAACTCCGTAGAGAAGATTGCTCCCGACTTAACACACTCCTGAGTGAAAATATCAAATCTTGCACGGTGACATATCTACCGCATTTGTTAATGAACGAAAAAACTTGGAAGTTGGATTCGAAAATATCAAATCTTGGACACTGGAATATCACTGCATTTGTAATTAATTGATGGAACTTGGAAATTACATGGTGAGATTGAAGGATCTATGCAGGCCTATCTATGGACTAGATAATCATTCAATGAAATAGCTTAACAATATACTAAATACTAAATGATTAAATCACAATATCATAGAAAGAAGAAAGAATTGTAATTGCACAAAAAAAAGGTTGCGTTCATGTGATCAACCTTGATCTTTATAACAATACATAGCCTCATAGAACAAACAGTGAGCTACTCCTGATTGAACACTTACAACAATTGATTTTAGAAAACTATTCATGCATTTTGCATGCATTATTTAGTCATAGAATCTATATCTGAATACTAACAGACATAAAGAAATTGTAAATAGATTGCATCATGTCAGATGATTGACAAGACTGCATCAATTACCAACATACTCCCCCTTGATGCTGAGAGGGTTCACAATCTGATCTCGAAGTTTCAAAAACTGGACTTTAACAACTCCCTTCTAGTGAAAATGTCTACAATTTGTTCTTGAGTCTTTATATATCTTAGTTCTACTTCCTTCTTTTGCACCAAATCTTTAATGAAATGATACTTTAAATCAAAATTTTTTGTCCTACTATGATGGACTGGGTTCTTGACCAATTTGATGGCACTAGTGTTATCACAAAATATCACTATAGGATGAATTTGCTCCTCTCCAATTTCTTCTAGAACTTTTCTAAGCCATAATGTTGGTGTACCTGCTGAGGTGACTGCGAAATGCTCTGCTTCTGTGGATGAAAGTGCAACTATACTTTGCTTCTTTGAGATCCAAGTAATCAACCCTGAACCAAAAGAGAAACAATTACCAGATGTAGACTTTCGGTCATCCAAACTACCTCCCCAATCAGAATCACTAAATCCAACAAGATCAAACCTTTTAGAAGTGTAGTAATGAATACCAAAATTTAGATTTCCTCTCACATACCTCAAAATACTCTTGGTTGCCTTCATATATATTTCAGATGGCTCTGTCATGTATCTTGAAACAAGAGAAACTGAATAAGAAATATTAGGTATTGTGTGTATTAGAAACATCAAACTTCCAACAATACTTCTATATGTTGCCTCATCAACAATTTCAGCACCATCATCTCTACAAAACACAATTCCATGAGCAGTTGGAGTGGAGGTTGGTTTACTATCTACCATATCAAATTTCTTCAACATATCTTTTGCATACTTTGTTTGACAAATGAAAATTTCATCCTCATTTTGATAAACCTCCATACCTAAAAAATATTGCATGAGACCCAAATATTTCATCTCAAATTCATTCATCATAGCAATTTTGAATTCATCCTTCATCTTAGAACTACTACCCACATATAATAAGTCATCAACATATAGACTTACAATAAGAATATCATTACATTCTTCTTTGTAGTAAAGTGTAGGTTCAATTTTACTTCTATTGAAGCCACTCTCCTGAAAATATCCATCAATTCTAGCATACCATGTTCTTGGTGTTTGCTTGAGGCCATACAAAGCCTTCTTCAACTTGTATACTTGATGTTCTTTTCCTTGCACTTCAAAACCTTGTGGTTGTTCCACAAACACTTCTTCTTCTAAGTACCCATTCAAAAAGACACTTTTCACATCCATGTGATGAATGCTCCATTTCTTCTGAGTTGTTAATGAAATCATCATTCTAACAGTCTCTTGTCTTGCTACTGGTGCAAATGTTTCTTCATAATCAATTCCATACCTCTGTGTGAAGCCTTTAGCAACTAATCTTTCCTTGTGTCTTTAAACACTCCCATCACTATTGTACTTAGTCTTGTAGACCCATTTAGTACCAATCTTTTTCTTGTCATGTGGAAGTTTTGCAAGCTCCCAAGTATCATTCCTGTGAATAGAATCTATATCTTCTTGCATTGCTTGCACCCAAACCTCATTAGTACATGCATCTTTAAAACATGATGGTTCAAAATCATCCTTGGAAAGTAAAGCAAAACTTAGTGTCTCGCTTATTGGATTTTCTTCTTGTGATGGACTTTTACTCATTTGATAAATGTCACTTAATCTTCTTACCTTACTTGCAGAATTTTCATTTGATGTTGGGCTTGCACTTGGAACTGAAGAATTAGATGAGGGGCTACTTGGTGGATTTGTAGCACTTGGAACTGAAATATTAGAGGGCTGCTCATTATCAATATCATCAAAAATATCCTTATCCAAAACAGATTTAGACATATCATCATGGCAATTTTGATGACCATAAACTCCCCCTTCATAAAAAATTACATCTCTTGACACAACAATGCTATTAGTGAGGGGATTATACAACCTGTAAGCCTTACTTTGTTCACTATATCCAACAAAAATGCATGACTCACTTTTTGGATCTAACTTTTGTCTCTTTTGATCAACTACATGGACATAGGCTACACAACCAAAGACTCTAACATGATTAACATTAGGATTTTTTTCATACCATGCTTCATATGGAGTCATCATATAAAGTGCACTTGTGGGACATCTATTGAGAATATATACAGATGTAGCAACTGCATCACCCCAAAAAGAATTGGTTAATCCCTTGGTTTGTAACATACTTCTTGCCATTTCCACCACTGTACGATTTTTCCTCTCTACTACTCAATTTTGTTGAGGTGTGTAAGCAATGGTGAGTTGTCTTTTGATGCCATTCATATCACATTAATTCTAAAAATATTTTGAACAAAATTCTCCTCCACGATCAGTCCTTAAGCACTTGATTTTGCAACCTCTTTCATTTTCCACAAGGGCTTTAAACCTCTGGAATGTATCAAAGGCTTCATCTTTAGTCTTCAAAAAATAAACCCAACACTTTCATGAGTAATCATCAATAAAAGTAATAAAATATGATGACTTACCCAAACTCTTTGTATGCATAGGACCACAAATGTCTGAGTGAACTAACTGAAGTGGATATTGGGCCCTCCATGCATTTCCTTTTGAAAATTTCTCTCTTGCATGCTTTCCTTTAGCACATCCTTCACAAATATCCTTATGTTCTTGAACCTTAGGCAAACCATAAACTAATTATTTTGATGTTAGAAGCTTGAGACTATGAAAATTCAAATGTCCATACCTAAGATGCCACAACCAACTTTTTTCTTCATATGCCATATTGGCAAGATGGTTGTTATGTTCTCCAAACATCAATGGGAACATCCTATTCTTTGACATAGGCACAATTGTAACTACCCTATTCCCTCTATTCTTAACATAAATTGTACATTGCAGATTTTCAAACACCACCTTATAATTTTTCGCACACAGTTGGCCAACACTCAATAAATTATGCTTTAATTGTGGAGTGTAATAAATGTCTTTAACACTTTTCATACCTTCTTTAGTATGGATTTCCATAGCTCCTTTTGCAGAAAATAGCTTCTTATTTTCTGACATGTGGTTAGAACACCTTGAATCTAAATACCAAATATCTTTAGTGTCATTTTCAGATTTGTCATAAGATAAAAATAAATTGTTTGAAGAGGCTTCATCACCTTCTTGAGCATAATTAACAACTTTGTTATTATTGTCTTCTTTTAATCTACAATCCCTTTCAAAGTGACCATACCTTTTACAATAATAGCACTGGATATTTCTTTTATCAAATATGCCTCTACCTCTTCCTCTTGAACCGCCTCTTCCTCTTGGATAATTCTGGTTTTGACCTCTACCTTGGCTTTGGTTTCTTTTGTTGCTAGTGTTGGCATATTCATTCTTTGTAATTTTCAATTTTGAAGAAAAAGATTTCTTGTCACTTTCTCCAAATGAATCTATCAATCTTTCTTCATGAGACATAAGAGATCCAACTAGGTGATCAAACTGAAGAGTAGACAAATCCTTTCTTTCTTCAATGATTATTGCAACATGGTTCCACCTTGGTGTTAGAGACCTCAACACCTTTTTAATCAAAACCTCTTTGTCCACAATTTCTCCAAGAATAGCCATCTTATTGACTACATCTTTTACTCTCACACAATAATCACTAACATTTTCATCTTCTTGCATCTTCAAATTCTCAAATTCTCTTTTCAATGTCTATATCTTGACAACTTTGACTTGATCACTGCCTTGGTAAGCTTCTTGTAGAGTATTCCAGGCATCCATTGCTGTCTTTGCACCTGCAATTCTTGGAAACAAGATTTTATCAAGATAAATTTGAATATGAAATAAAGCTTGAGCATTCTTCCTTCTAGATTCCTTCTTAGCTACTCTATCATTTGCATTAAGAGTGGTCCAATCTTCTGGCTCTGCATAACCCGTTTCTACAATCTCCCATAGATCTTTCCCTATCAAAAAGGTCATCATCTTTTTGCACCAATAATCATAATCACTCCCATTAAATTCCGGAATGGGCAATGAATTAGAGTTTGACATGATTACCCTAAAACAACAACCAACTCTGATACCAAATGAAGGATCTATGGAGGCCTATCTATGGACTAGATAATCATTCAATAAAATAGCTTAACAATATAGTAAATACTAAATGATTAAATCACAATATCATAGAAAGAAGAAAGAATTGTAATTGCACAAAAAGAAGGTTGCATTCATTGTGATCAACCTTGATCTTTATAACAATACATAGCCTCATAGAACAAACAGTTAGTTGCTCCTGATTGAACGCTTACAACAATTTGATTTTAGAAAACTACTCATGCACTTTGCATGCATTATTTAGTCAGACAATCTATATCTGGATACTAACAAACATAAAAGAAAATTGTAAATAGATTGCATCATGTCAGATGATTGACAAGACTACATCAATTACCAACAGAGATCATAGACAACCTTCACTTAGAAAACGAGAGAGGGGTCATTGCACAAGATTCACACACAAAGAATAGTTTGTATTACTCAATAGACAAATGGAGATTACATATATAGCATCGAGATCGCCAACTCCTAGCAATCTAGATCCTAAGAAAGTGGACCTGATTAGCTAAAAATAGTTAACCTAGAAACTCACAGTTACAACATATGTAAGTATTATCTCATAGTTAACCTAGAAACTCATAGTTACAACAACTGTAAGCATTATCTCTAACACCCTCCTTTAATGCTTACATTACAAATATTACAATCACAAATTACAAAACATAACAAAAGGTTACAACACAAATTTTGTCATCTCTGTCTCACTGGTCCTCATACGCAGTTACACCCATCTCTGAACTTCCTAGACATGCTCTTTCTCTCCCATCATCTTCGAGCTACCACTTCATACAACACAAATACAACCGCTTCGGACCATCTTTGAAGTATCTATAGGACCGACGATTCTAAACTACCTCGAAGAATAGTCTCGATACTGAAATATTCAGTAATCGATCTTACAAAATGACCTTTTTACACACACTCACCAACACAATGATAACTTGTAACTGATTAGCTTGGAACAATGAAGTACAACAAGACCTTCCAGCATTTAATAGACTTGCTGACATACGCAAACTAGTAATGCATTCTTATAGCACCGAAGCACTTAAGAACTACAAGATTGAATTACATCACTCTGTTTTATATTTGGTTCTTCATAATCATATAAATTTACAAATCACAAACTGCACACCAAATAAAAACATTGAATACTGGTTTTCGGGAGACTGTTTGTTAGGGACGTGTTTTTCATACTTTGGTTGTTGCAGATTTGTAGAACCAAAATCTCGTTTGTTCTGGTGCTTAAATTTCTGCTCGATTTTAACAACATATCGATAAGCAACACTGAGTGATGAGATGTCCAGAAAATCCATTTCAGTTTGGATGTATCTGTGTAGAGCCCCACGATATTTCAAAACCAAATGTCATTCAGAGTCTTTGATACCCAGCTTGGTGCGCAAGGTATGGAAGGTATTGGTCAACTCTAGAACTACTTGGCCCCTCTCTTGTCCCAGTGTGGTCCATCTCATGTATTGGTCCTCATAGTTGCCAATAGGGTAATATTGTTTCTTTACTGCATCCAAAAAAAACTTCCAAGTGGGATCGGCCCCATATATTTCAGACTCCTTTGTGGAAATCTTCTCCCAATAATTTTCCCATCAATGTTTGACATGGGGGAGAGCTTTAAGGAGTGCGAAGGTGATCTTTTCTTTGTCAGAAAATTTGTGAACAGAGAAATAACCTTCTAGCATATTTAACCATTTGTCTAGGTATTCTGCATCTATCTGTCCTTCAAATACCGGAATATCAAAATTTAC
Source organism: Picea mariana (assembly GCA_032191745.1). Lineage (NCBI taxonomy): Eukaryota > Viridiplantae > Streptophyta > Pinopsida > Pinales > Pinaceae > Picea > Picea mariana. The sequence continues at coordinate 300,628 of JASDQU010102448.1, forward strand.
CTGTACCTTGAAAGGCGAGGTGCCTCCAAAGTGGTCTCTTGATGAACATAAATGTACAGAGACTATAAAATACAGAATGAAAGACTTGATAGAATGGTGGTAGCTTATGTCTGAGAAGAGATGTGACGGCTACTCGCATTCAAAAGAAGATGATTACAATGAGGCTCTGAAGGCCTTTTTACAATAAAAAGGAATAAAAAAAGTCCTAGACATCCAAAAACCTAACCCTAGGAGATGAAGCTCCAAAAGTCATGTGGGCCCCGTTTGGGTAATTTAGTACATCAACTTCCCGGGGTCGTAACTTTTGTATACGATCTCTGTTTTAGGCGTATGATAGCTTGTTGGAAAGGCATAATCAAAGAGATTAATTTTAGGGTCTCAATCACGCCTTATAATATAATTGAGAACCTATATCTCGAAAAACCTTCATTTGGGCCCTCAAAATGGCCCTGGAAGTTAAAAACTGCTTATAAAAGTAAATTGCCAAATTTGTCAGAAAACTGTTTTGAGCCATCCAGAAAAGGCGTGTGTCCACCGATATCCACTTGGATCAATCCTCCCTCCTAAGGAAGCAATGGTCTCGATTGCCTTGAGTTCCCAGGGGAGAGGGAAAAGCGTTTGTTGAATCTACATCTTGGTGAGTTGCTTGCCTTGCTGGAGATGTCGCGTTGCTCAGTTTGTGGAAGTCTATCATGAACCTGTTGAGGCTGAGGTTGTTCAACAAGTCAGGATACATGAGAGGACAGTGTGTAGAAGCAATATTTTTGCTTTGCTGCAACCTTGTCGACCTGCTTCTGTTGGATAGAAGGTGCTTGGGGCGAAGCTGTAGTGGTTGCAGTGTCCTTCTGTTCCCCTTTTGAATAGATTGTGAAGAAACTAAATTTTGTAGTATGAGATACCACCTTGCGGAACTTTTTAGATGGAACAGTAGTCGGAACTACCTCTAGTATTCTGTAGAGATGACCCCCTAGAGAAACAATGACACTGTGAGGTCGAGACTCATAAACAACGTTGCGCTTCCACATATATGGTTGGCCCAAGAGAACATCACAGACATCTAGTGGGGCAACATCACATAATACCTCATCCTTGAAGGGTTGGATGCCATATGACAATCGACATTGCCGGCTGACATGATGATCTCGTCCTTGGTGAAGCCACCCGATGTTGTATGGTTGAGAGTGTGGTGTTGTCGACAATCCCAACTGTTTGACGACCTCTACTGAGATGAGGTTCTTCTGGCTTCCGCTATCAACAATAAAATGCAGCGGGGTCTCATTCATCCACGTATGTGAATGAGAAAGGCACTCCCCCTCTTCAGGATCTATTGGTTCTTCTGGTTGAATTGTTGTGGTCACAAAAATAGTAGTGGGATCTGCGTCAATGATCTATCCTTTACTAGTATTTTCATAATCAAATTCAGAATTAGGGTTCAATTCCTTGTCTTTTATCTCAGCCACCAATGACTATTTTGAGCGACATTCATCGGTGTTGTGCCAGGGGCTTTTGTGAAAATCACACCATTTTTCAGTGTCCTTCTTTGTCTTCCCGTGACCCTTCTTTTCATGTGGCTTGGACTGGTTTTAGGGAGACTGTTTGTTAGGGATGTCTTTGTCATACTTTGGTTGTTGTGGATTTGCAGAACCAAAATACCATTTGTTTTGGTTCTTAAATTTCTGCTCGATTTTAACAACATATCGATAGGCAGCACTGAGTGATGAGATGTATAGAAAATCCATTTCAGTTTGGATGTATCTGTGTAGAGCCCCACGGTATTTCAGAACCAAATGTCATTTGGAGTATTTGATACCCATCTTGGTGCGCAAGGTATGGAAGGMATTGGTGAACTCTTGAACTTCTTGGCCCCTCTCTTGCCACAGTGTGGTCCATCTCATGTACTGGTCCTCATAGTTGCCAATAGGGTAATATTGTTCCTTTACTGCATCCACAAAAAAATCCCAAGTGGGATCGACCCCATATATTTCAGACTCCTCTGTGGAACTATGCTCCCAATAATTTTCCCAGCAATGTTTGACATGGGGGAGATATTTAAGGAGTGCGTAGGTGATCTTTTCTTTGTCAAAAAATTTGTGAATAGAGAAATAACCTTCTAGCAAATTTAACTATTTGTCTAGGGCTTCTGCATCTATCTGTCCTTTAAATACAAGAATATCAAAATTAACTTGTACCTTGAAAGGAGAGGTTCCTCCAAAGTGGTCGCTTGATGAATATGTGCCTATTTCTATCGGCAGTCATTGAAGGATGTGGGAAAAATTCTCCATCATTTCGTCCCTCTGTCGCGTGAGAGCTTGCTAAAGCAACAGACTGATAGGATCGTCTGCTCCATCGTTTTTATTTTCTTCCACCATTGAGGGTTTCTTGGGTGTGTGAGAGTGATTTTCCTCAAGAGAGACAAGCTCGATACCCAAATTTCTATACTCAGACCTCGTCGGGGACATCACTGAAAAAAATGACCAAGAATAACCTGCTCTGATACCACTGATCCAGATTATTTTCGGCACGAAATGAGATCGGAGATATAATAAAGAATTGCACAGAGGTATCGCAAAGATTCAATAATATAACAAAAATATATCAAAGATGGAACCATAAACACAGATATACAGTAATACACGATTTCTATTAATGAAATAAATGTATAGAGACTGTAAAATACAGAGTGAAAGACTCGATAGAATGGTGGCAGCTTATCTCTAAGAAGAGATGTGATGGCTACTCGCATTCACAAGAAGATGATTACAATGAGGCTCTGAAGGCATTTTTACAATAAATAGTAATGCAAAAAGTCCTATACATCCAAAAACCTAACCCTAGGAGATGAAGCACCAAAAGTCATGTGGGCCTTGTTTGGGTAAGTTAGTACATCAACATCCCGGGGTCGTAACTTTTGCATAGGATCTTTGTTTTTGGCATATGATAGTGCGTTGGAAAGGTATCATCGAGGATATTCATTTTTGGGGCTCAATCATGCCTTTGTCTATCATTGAGAACCTAGATCTTGAAAAAACTTCATTTCGGACCTCAAAATGGCCCCGGAAGTGAAAAACTGCTAAAAATAGTAAATTGTTAAATTTGCAAGAAAATTGTTTTGAGCCAATCGGAAAAGGTCGTTGGTCACCGATATACACTTGGATCAATCCTCCCTCCTTAGGAAGCAATAGTCTCCATTTCTTTGAGTTCCCGGGGGAGAGGGAAAAGAGTTTGTTGAATCTGCATCTTGGTGAGCTGCTTGCCTTGCTGGAGACGTCGCACTGCTCAGTTTGTGGAAGTATGTCATGAACCTGTTGAGATTGAGGTTGTTCAACAAGTCAGGATACATGAGAGGATCGTGTGCAGAAGGAATCTTTGCACTTTGCTGCAACCTTTTCGACCTACTTCTGTTGGATAAAAGGTGCTTGGGGTGAAGCTGTAGTGGTTGCAGTGTCCTTCTATTCCCCTTTTGAACAGATTGTGAAGAAGCTGAATTTTTCAGTATGATATACCACCTTGCGACACTTTTTAGGTGGAACAATAGTCGAAACTACCTCTGGTATTCTGTAGAGATGACCCCCGAGAGAAACAATGACACTGTGAGGTTGAGACTTATAAACAACATGGCACTTCCACATATATGGTTGGCCCAAGAGAACATCACAGACATCTTGGGGGGAAACATTACATAAGACCTCATCCTTAAAGGGTTGGATGACATATGACAATAGACATTGCTCGCTGACACGAAGATCTCATCCTTGGTGAAGCCACCTGATGTTGTATGGTTGCAGGTGTGGTGTTGCTGACAATCCCAACTATTTGATGACCTCTACTGAGTTGAGGTTCTTCTGGCTTCCGCTATCAACAATAAAAGGAAGTGGGGTCCCCTTCACCCACATCTGTGAATTAAAAAGGCACTCCCCCTCTTTAGGATCTGTTGGTTCTTCTGGTTGAATTGTTGTGGTTGTGACAATAGAAGTGGGGTATGCGTCAATGATCTGTCCTTTACCAGTATTTTCAGAATCAGATTCTGAATCAGGGTTCGGATCCTTGTCTTTAATCTCAACCATCAATGACTATTTAGAGCGACATTCATCGGTGTTTTACTAGGGGATTTTGTGGAAATCACACCATTTTCCAGTGTCCTTCTTTGTCTTCCCGTGACCCTTCTTTTCATGTGGCTTGGACTGGTTTTCGGGAGACTGTTCATTAGGGACGTCTTTGTCATACTTTGGTTGGTGCGGATTTGCAGAACCAAAATCCCGTTTGTTATGGTGCTTAAATTTGTGCTCGATTTTAACAACATATCGATAGACAGCACCGAGTGATGAGATGTCCAGAAAATCCATTTCAGTTTGGATGTATCTGTGTAGAGCCCCACGGTATTTCAGAACCAAATTTCGTTTGGAGTCTTTGATACCTAGCTTGGTGCGCAAGGTATGGAAGGTATTGGTCAACTCCAAAACTTCTTGGCCCCTTTCTTGCCATAGTGTGGTCCATCTCATGTACTGGTCCTCATAGTTTCCAATAAGGTAATATTGTTCCTTTACCGCATCCACAAAACAATCCCAAGTGGGATCAGCCCCATATATTTCAAACTCCTCTATGGAACTCTACTCCCAATAAGTTTCCCACCAATGTTTAACATGGGGGAGATATTTAAGGAGTGCAAAGGTAATCTTTTCTTTGTCGAAAAATTTGTGAACAGAGAAATAACCTTCTAGCAGATTTAACCATTTGTCTAGGGCTTCTGCATCTATCTATTCTTCATATACAGGAATACCAAAATTGACATGTACCTTGAAATTCAAGGTGCCTCCAAAGTGGCCTCTTGATGAAGATGCACCTGCTGCTATCGACAATTGTTGAAGTATGTGGGAAAAATTCTCCATCATTTCGTCCCTTTGTCACATGAGAGCTTTCTCAAGTAACAGACTGATAGGATCGTCTGCTCCGTCGTTTATGTTTTCTTCCATCACTGAGGGTTTCTTGAGTGTGCGAGAGTGATTGTCCTCAAGAGAGACAAGCTTGAGACCCAACATTCTATACTCATACCTCGTCGGGGACATGCATTGAAAAAAATGACCAAGAGCCCGCTCTGATACCACTGATCCGGATTATTTTCGACACGAAATGAGATCGGAGATATAATAAAGAAATGCATAGAGATATCATAGATATTCAATAATATAATAGAAATATATCATAGATGCAACCATAAACACAAATATACAGTAATACACAATTTCTATTAATGAAATAAATGTACAAAGACTGTAAAATACAGAGTGAAAGACTCGATAGAATGGTGACAGCTTATCTCTGAGAAGAGATATGACGTCTACTCGCATTTGCAAGAAGATGACTACAATGAGGCTCTAAAGGCCTTTTTATATTAAACAAGAATGCCAAATGTCCTAGACATCCAAAAACCTAACCCTAGGAGATGAAGATCCAAAAGTCATGTGGGCCCCGTTTGGGTAAGTTAGTACATCAACTTCCCGGGGACGTAACTTTTGCATACGATCTTTGTATTAGGCATATAATAGCTCGTTGGAAAGGTATCATTGAGTATATTTATTTTGGGGGTTCAATCATGCCTTCATCTATCATTGAGAACCTCGATCTCAAAAAACCTTCATTTGGGCCCTCAAAATGCCCCCAGAAGTTAAAAACTGCCAAAAATAGTAAATTGCCAAATTTGCCAGAAAACTGTTTTGAGCCAGTTGGAAAAGGTGGGTGGCCACCAATATCCACCTAGATCAATCCTCCCTCCTTAGGAAGCAATGGTATCCATTTCATTGAGTTCCCGAGGGAGAGGGAAAAGTGTTTGCTGAATATGCATCTTCGTGAGCTGCTTGCCTTGCTAGAGACATCGCGCTGCTCAGTTTGTGGAAGTCTGTCATGAACCTATTGAGGCTGAGGTTGTTCAACAAGTTGGTCTACATGAGAGGATGGTGTGTAGAAGGAATATTTGCACTTTGTTACAACCTTGTCGACCTACTTCTATTGGATATAAGGTGCTTGGGGCGAAGCTGTAGTGGTTGCAGTGTCTTTTTGTTCCCCTTTTGAACAGATTGTCAAGAAGTTGAATTTTGCAGTATGAGATACCACCTTGTGAAACTTTTTAGGTGGAACAGTAGTCAGAACTACCTCTGGTATTTTGTAGAGATGACTCCCTAGAGAAACAATGACACTGTGGGGTTGAGACTCATAAACAACATGGCGCTTCGACATATATGGTTGGTCTAAGAGAACATCACAGACATCTAGTGGGGCAACATCACATAATACCTCATCCTTGAAGGGTTGGATGACATATGCCAATCGACATTGTTGGCAGACACAAAGATCACGTCCTTGGTGAAGCCACCTGATGTTGTATGGTTGTGGGTGTGGTGTTGTCAATAATCCCAACTGTTTGACGACCTTTGCTGAGATGAGGTTCTTATGGCTGCCACTATCAAGAATAAAATGCAGTGGGGTCCTCTTCACCCACATCTGTGAATGAAAAGGGCACTCCCCCTCTTTAGGATCTGTTGGTTCTTCTGGTTGAATTGCTGCGGTTGCGAGAATAGTAGTGGGGTCTACGTCAATGATCTGTCCTTTACCAGTATTTTCAAAATCATATTCTGAATTAGGGTTCGGCTCCTTGTCTTTGATCTTGGCCACCAATGGTTGTTTTGAGTGAAATTCATCGGTGTTGTGCAAGGGCTTCTATGGAAATCACACCATTTTCCGGTGTCCTTCTTTGTCTTCCCATGACCCTTCTTTTCATGTGGCTTGGACTGGTTTTTGGGAGACTGTTTGTTAGGACGTCTTTTTCATACTTTGGTTGTTGTAGATTTGCAGAACCAAAATACCATTTGTTCTAGTGCTTAAATTTCTTCTCGATTTTAACAACATATCGATAGGTAGCACCGAGTGATGAGATGTCCAGAAAATCCATTTCAGTTTGGATGTATCTGTGTAGAGCCCCACGGTATTTCAGAACGAAATGTCGTTCGGAGTCTTTGATACCCAGCTTGGTGCGCAAGGTATGGAAGGTATTGGTGAACTTTGGAACTGGTTGGCCCCTCTCTTGCAGTAGTGTGGTCCATCTCATGTACTGGTCCTCATAGTTTCCAATAGGGTAATATTGTTCCTTTACTACATCCACAAAAAATCCCCAAGTGGGATCGACCCCATATATTTCAGACTCCTCCGTGGAAATTTGCTCCCAATAAGTTTCCCACCAATGTTTGACATGGGGGAGATCTTTAAGGAGTGTGAAGGTGATATTTTCTTTGTCGTAAAATTTGTGAACAGAGAAATAACCTTCTAACAGATTTAACCATTTGTCTAGGGCTTCTACATCTATCTGTCCTTCAAATATAGGAATATCAAAATTAACTTGTACCTTGAAAGTCGAGGTGCCTCCAAAGTGGTCTCTTGATGAATATGTGCTTGTTTCTATCGGCAGTCGTTGAAGGACGTGGGAAAAATTCTCCATCATTTTGTCCCTCTGTCAAGTGAGAGTTGTCTCAAGCAACAGACTGATAGGATCATCTGCTGCATTATTTTTCTTTTCTTCCACCATTGAGGGTTTCTTGGGTGTGTGAGAGCGATTTTCCTCAAGAGAGACAAGCTCAAGACCCAAATTTCTATACTCAGATCTCGTCGGGGACTTGCACTGAAAAAAATGATCAAAAACAGCCTGCTCTAATACCACTGATCCAGATTATTTTCGGCACAAAATGAAATTGGAGATATAATAAAGAAATGCACAAAGATATCATGGATATTCAATAATATAATATGCATATATCATAGATGCAACCATAAACAAATATATACAGTAATACACGATTTCTATTAATGAAATAAATGTACAGAAACTGTAAAATACAGAGTGAAAGACTCGATAGAATGGTGGCAACTTATCTCTGAGAAGAGATGTGAAGGCTACTCACATTCGCAAGAAGATGATTACAATGAGGCTCTGAAGGCCTTTCTACAATAAACAGGAATGCCAAAATTCCTATACATCCAAAAAATTAACCCTAGGAGATGAAGCGCCAAAAGTCATGTGGGCCCCATTTGGGTAAGTTAGTACATCAACTTCTAGGTGTTGTAACTTTTGCATACGATCTCCGTGTTAGGCGTATGATAGCTCGTTGGAAAGGTATCGTTGAGGAGATTCATTTTCGGGGCCTAATTATGCCTTTTACTATCATTGAGAACCTCGATCTTGAAAAATCGTCATTTGGGCCCTCAAAATGGCCCTGGAAGTTAAAAATTGCTAAAAATAGTAAATTACCAAATTTGTCAGAAAATGGTTTTGAGCCAGTCGAAAAAGGTGGGTAGCCACTGATATCCACCTGGATAAATCCTCCCTCCTTAAGAATCAATGGTMTCCATTGCATTGAGTTCCCGGGAGAGAGGGAAAAGCGTTTGCTGAATCTACATCTTGGTGAGATGCTTGCCTTGCTRGAGACGTCGCGTTGCTCAGGTTGTGGAAGTCTGTCACGAACCTGTTGAGGCTGAGGCTATTCAAAAAGTTGGGCTACATGAGAGGATGGTGTGCAAAAGAATCTTTATGCTTTGTTGCAACCTTTTCGACCTTCTTCTGTTGGATAGAAGGTTCTTGGGGCAAAGATGTAGTAGTTGCAGTGTCCTTTTGTTCCCCTTTTGAACAGATTGTGAAGAAGCTGAATTTTGCAGTATGAGATACCACCTTGCGACACTTTTTAGGTGGAACAGTAGTTGGAACTACCTCTGGTATTCTGTAGAGATGACCCCCTAGAGAAATAATGACACTGCGGGGTCGAGAATCATAAACAACATGGCGCTTCCACATATATGGTTGGCCCAAGATAACATCAGAGACATCTAGTGGGGAAACATCATATAATACTTCATCCTTGAAGGGTTGGATTTCATATGAAAATCGCCATTGTTGGCTGACACGCAGATCTCGTCCTTGGTGAAGCCACCTGATGTTGTATGGTTGCGGGTGTGGTGTTGTCGAGAATCCCAACTATTTGACGACCTCTGCTGAGATGAGGTTCTTCTGGCTTTCGCTATCAACAATAAAATGCAGAGCGGTCCCCTTCACCCACATCTCTGAATGAAAAAGGCGCTCCCCCTCTTCAGGATTTGTTGGTTCTTCTGGGTGAATTGTTGTGGTCGCAACAATAACAGTGGGGTCTATGTCAATGATTTTTTCTTTACGAGTATTTTCAGAATCAGATTCTGAATCAAGGTTTGGCTCCTTGTCTTTGATCTCGGCCACCAATGACGTTTTTGAGTGACATTCATCAGTGTTGTGCCAGGGGATTTTATGGAAATCACACCATTTTCCGGTGTCCTTCTTTGTCTTCCCGTGACCCTTCTTTTCATGTGGCTTGGACTGATTTTTGGGCGATTGTTTGTTAGGGACGTCTTTGTCATACTTTGGTTGTTGTGGATTTGCAGAACCAAGATCCTGTTTGTTCTGGTGCTTAAATTTCTACTCGATTTTAACAGCATATCAATAGGCAGCACCGAGTGATGAGATGTCAAAAAAATACATTTCAGTTTGGATGTATCTGTGTAGAGCCCCATGGTATTTCATAACCAAATGTCGTTCGGAGTCTTTGATACCCATATTGGGGCACAAGGTATGGAAGGTATTGGTGAAATCTGGAACTTCTTGGCCCCTCTCTTATCGCAGTGTGTTCCATCTCATGTACTAGTCCTCATAGTTGCCAATAGGGTAATATTGTTCCTTTACCGCAGCCACAAAAAAATCCCAAGTGGGATCAACCCCATATATTTCAAACTCTTCCGTGGAACTCTACTCCCAATAATTGTCCCACCAATTTTTGACATGGGGGAGAGCTTTAAGGAGTGCTAAGGTGATCTTTTCTTTGTCGAAAAATTTGTGAACAGAGAAATAACCTTCTAGCAGATTTAACAATTTGTCTAGGGATTTTACATCTTTCTGTCCTTCAAATAAAGGAATATCAAAATTAACTTGTACCTTGAAAGGAGAGGTGCCTAAAAATTGGTCTCTTGATGAAGATGCACCTGTTGCTATCGACAGTCGTTGAAGGATGTGGGAAAAATTCTCCATCATTTCATCCCTCTGTTGCGTGAGAGCTTGCTCAAGCAACGGACTGATAGGATCGTTTGCTTCATTGTTTTTATTTTTTTTTCCATTGAGGGTTTATTGGGTGTGTGAGAGTGATTTTCCTCAAGAGAGACAAGCTTGAGACCCAACTTACTATACTCAGACCTTGTCGAGCACATGCACTGAAAAAAACAACCAAGAACAGCCTGCTCTGATACCACTGATCTGAATTATTTTTGGCATGAAATGAGATCGGAGATATAACAAATAAATGCATAGAGATATCACAGATATTCAATAATATAAAAGAAATATATTAGAGATGCAACCATAAACACAGAAATACACGATTTCTATTAATGAAATAAATCTACAGAGACTGTAAAATACAGAGTGAAAGACTCGATAGAATGGTGGCAGCTTATTTATGAGAGGAGATGTGACGGCTACTCGCATTCGCAAGAAGATGTTTACAATGAGGCTATGAAGGCCTCTTTACAATAAACAAGAATTCCAAAAGTCCTAGACATCCAAAAACAGTCCTAGTCATGTGGGCCCTGTTTGGGTAAGTTAGTACATCAACTTCCCGAGGTCGTAACTTTTGCATACTATCTCCGTTTTAGGCGTATGATAGCTTGTTAGAAAGGTATCATCGAGGAGATTCATTTTGGGGGATCAATCATGACATAAGTGATCATTAAGAACCTTTATCTCCAAAAACCTTCATTTGGGCCCTCAAAATAGCCCTGGAAGTTAAAAACTGCTAAAAATAGTAAATTGTCAAATTTGCCAGAAAATTGTTTTGAGCCAGTCAAAAAAGGTGGGTGGACACCGATATCCACTTGGATCAATGTGGGTAAATTTTTTTACTTGCCTGTTTATCTTTTAAACCAAAGGCTAAATCAACTTCCCTTGATGTAAGATCAGGAAATTGATCTCGATGACGATGCACTGTTTTAATCATATTACTCACCCCTTCCCATGATAACCTATTGAAGTATTCTTCAGTATATTATATCCAATGCTCCATACAATCAAGGTTGTTTGCAATGTATAAATGTAAAGCATCCCACTCTCAAGAAACTATATGATAGCATAACAATTTAATATCATTAATTAGCTATTGTTAATAAAGGAATAATTTAATAAATGTGTAATATATTAAATCTATGTCAACATCTAATAATTACCTTTCATAGTCCTCATGCTACCTTTCCCCAATAGGACCTCCCCTTCAAATTTGTTGATGGATTCGAGATGCCAAATGCGAGGCACACTCATATTGTCTGCTAATCTAGGTAGATATTGACTAATATACACCATGCATTGATATACCATATATCCCTCAACCATAGAACCCTCTGGACGTGCTCTTTGTCTAACAAAATCCTTCAGTGACTTCAAATTCCTCTCCACCATCCACATCGACCTTGTGTGTACTGGTCCACATAATTCAATCTCCTCAACTTGGTGTATGAGGTATTGTTCTTGTCCATTGTAAAATGTTGGAGGTAGATACTATTTCATTTGACACATTAGTCGGGGAATTTCTCTCTTCCAATACCTTATATCTTCTTTATGGATTTATTTTGATGATAGCCACCTAGAATAAAATAATATCAAAAATATCAATGACAGACACCTAGAATAAAATAATATCAAGGCATACACAAATTTGCATATAAAACATAATATGTCAATAATTTCCACTACAAATCACATAAGAAGTACATTTTCCTTATAAAACAATACTTACCTCATGTATTTTCCAAGTACATGAATAATTTGTTTTATGTTGTTGTCAAAGTCATCTAGGAGAGATAAAGGTAGAACATACTGTAACAAAAAAAAAAAAATATTATTTGTTTCCAAAAAATGCGTAACAATAAGGAAATATATTATAACCTACCATTTACCTTAATGAATGTATGCCAGTGATCTGTTTTAACCCCACCAAAATCACCTTTTTCCGTTAAGATATTTTGTATGTTCGATGAAAACCCCGTCGGAAACATAATTTTTCGAATGACCTCTTTTACAATATTTCTCGGTTGCTCCATCAATAACCAAGGAAGACTAGTATTATGTTCATGACCATTTCCATTAGAATTAATAATAACACTTTGCAATGCGTGATTAGCTTCCTGGATGTCACAACAAATCTTTCCAATTCTCTCTTTGTTAGTCCTTCCATCTAATATTCACCATAACAATTCTATTATGTTCTTCCCGATATGCATTGTATCAAATAGATGAAATATTTGTAGGTGCTCGTAGTATGGAAATCTACTAAATTGCATTGGGTAACTTTTCATTCCTCGTGGAAGCCCATTCGTGCCTTAACGACATTCATGAAACATCAACAAATTGAAATTAACACTAATTAATGGGAAAAAATGAAATTAATACTAATGAAATTAACCAAATATTTATATAATGTCATACATAAATAATTTGTGTACCTTGACAATTTCTAATATATTCCAACTTACATAGGCGAGGTGTCATTCTTCATGTTTTTTTTCCATTTTCTTCTTTACCATTGAATTTTTCTTTGTTTGTAGTTCGATAACTATGGTTCTTAGGAAAAAAGTGCCTATACTCATCAAACACTTCCTTTCCTAAACTCCTTGAACGACGAGATTTTATCCTTGGATCACAAACTAGGCATGCAAATTTACCCTTTGTTTGAAGACCTACAAGATATATGAATTAATGTAGCATCAAATTAGAGTTACAATTTAAAATAATGCATGATATTTTCAATAAATATATATAATATTAAATCACAAAATAAAGTAACAATATACCACAAAAATGTGTTAACCTGAGAGCATCATGAATTGTCCATGATAGTATTCCATGGAATTGAAATCATTTTTTACCTATTGGTCTAGAGATGTCATACATAGTGACGCCAACCAATAAGTTCAACAACTCATCAATAAGAGGCTCAATATATACGTTCATATCTTTAACCTGGTACCTACCTAATTGGTTCAACATACTGCATAATTAATTATACTTATCTAGATGTTGTTATATATAAAATAAATAATTACCATGCACGAAACAAAGAAATGAAATATTTTTTCATACTTTAAAGAAAATAAAAGATAATTAAATACCTGGAACAATCATTTCCAACATTGTGTGCTCTCTCTTGATCGACATCCAAGGAGGAAGGTTATTGTTTATAACAAAAACAGGCCACACTGAGTACGTAGAACAAATCTCTCCAAATGGATTGATACCATCAGTTGCCAATGAAAGTCTAACATTACGAGGTTCTTCTTTAAAAATTGGCCACTTTTCTTCGATGTAATTCAATGCAGAACCATCTGCAGGCATTCAAAGAACATCGTCTTGACTTTTGTTCTTTTCATGGAAATCCATAAATTGTGCTATACTTTGGCACCTGAACAACCGCTGAAAACGTGGAATTATCGGAATATAACAAAGAACCTTGTGAGGCACCTTATTTGACGCTTTATCGGTTCAATATCTACTTATTTGACATTGTGGGAATTCATTTTCTAATGCATATTGTCCATAATATATGATATGATCATTAGGACATGCATCAATAGCCTGATAGTCCATTCCAATTTCTTTCATCATCACAGATATTTCTCGATATGTGCGTGGAAAAATATTTGACGTCGGTAATAGAACTTCACATAAAAATCTACAAAATTCTAAACAATAAGTCAATGCAAACAATATTAATCATAAATATCGCATCCAATAGACTAATTTACGAATTAGAAAACAATAGCGATATAGGAAAAAAATTAAACCTTTTAAGTATTTGTGAACATGCAGGCATAAATAATTAACAAATTAAATACCTTAGTATCTATGTGAGGCATGTGTTTGATAATTTTTTTGAGTTTCATGAATAACTTTGCGGTTGGGTGTAACACGTCGGGGTTTACCTTGGGGTTTCTTGAAAACTAGACAGTGACCCTTTCGTCCTTGTTGGGTAGCTTTTATTCAACAATTACCTTTCATGATGGCAACTTATATATCTGTGTGTTGACTGTCAAACCTCTGTGTTGGAATCCCATAATCATTTGAGTAATTCAGTGTTGGTCAAGTATCATTCCATTTTTCTTATTGCTGAGTAACGTTCAATATGGAGGAATTATTGGAACATTTTGTATATACTACACCTCAGGATTTCCCTTTTATGTTTGTCGGAACTTTTTAAAACATTTTAATTTCTACAGGAATCTCGGGTATGTTCATCAGATCTACTTCGTTGGCACTCCTTGAAGTCTTGTTTTTAGCATCGAACACTTGGATTAATGTTCCCTTACCTTTAACCTCTTCCCTTTTTGGCTGCAAATCATACCCACGCCTATTTCTTGTTGCCTGTATTCTTTTATTTCAAAAAATTTCGTTATCAAAAATTGCTCTATAATAGAGTTCGGATGGAGGACTAGATGAAGGTCTGGATGGAGGATTGAATGAAGGTATGAATTGAGGATCAGATTAAGGTTCAGATTGAAAACTAAATGTTTGCACAAGTTCAGGGGTTGGAATAAATTCCAAAACTCTTCCTTTGGATTCTTAACTCAGAATGTAGCTTAACATCTAATTATCTATTGATTGTTACATCAACTTGGTCATTTTTAACTCCTTTAATGAATTTGATAAAAGTAAATGCACTCTTATTTATGGAAGAATAAGTTAAGGTCTTCCTTGAAATTTCTTTAATGGATATGTAAGCTATCATATTTTTATTTATTTCTTATGCTGATTTTCTTAGTTTTATAAAATGGGTACGTTATGAAGGGTAGCATGTTAAATTATTGTATTGTTTAAGCACAATTGATCTCCCTTTAATGCTTAGTTGGATATGCAAAGTAAGATTATTTCCTCACGTGACAGTTGATGATTTATCTCTTATGGATCCCTTAGACATGAGTTTAGCTTAGTCTCATTGATTGTAATTACACTTATGATTCTTGATTTTTATATAGCATTGCCTCATACAAATTTCACTTAATCATTTCCTGAAGGATGGATTGAGTAGATTAGATTAGACCTAGCACTATGATGAATTATCTTGATGTTAACTAATTATTTTTCTTATGAGATGAATTGAGTGATTTATGGTTTGTGTTGTGATGCATCATTATTAATGGAATGCATTGGTTATGGGTTGTTGTTTATTGTGTTAATGTGTCGATAGATGTATTGTTCTTCACTCCAATGGTGTGTCAACTTATGTCGTGTAGGTTGTTAATGTGTTAATATTGTTCATTAATATGTTGGATGAGGTGCCAATGTTGTCATTATTAATTGTATTGTATATTCCTAATGCAACAACAACAAAAAATTTGGTTGTCGTAACGGAGGACTGTTACATATGGTATCAGAGTGGGTTCAAACTTCTGAATGTGAATATTCATGCCTTCCACTAAATTATACACTTGATTAATAACGTAGTGCTAATTAAAATTTTAACCTATCCATGAGTTACTCATGGTTAGAGGACTTCGCGAAGGTTCACAACTTGGTTCCAGGGGAGGAGGCACGACACCTCCAGTAGCACCCTCGGCAAAGGGGTCCAACCCCGAAGGAGAAGAACAAGTCTTGAGCATGAGCATATTATCGTGTGAGATGCGTTGGGTCTGACAAGGTCCTTACAGGTAAATGTCATAGGCCTTGACTAACCATC
>JASDQU010102448.1:335010-346350 GCA_032191745.1 Picea mariana
AATTTATTTTTATTAACATGAATGTGCACACATTCATGTTTCTAATAACGCGCACATGTTTTAGGAATGCACACTCACTTTAGGAATGCGCACGCGTTATTTGAATTTTAAATTTTTTCAGGAGGGAGTGAAAACTGTAGCATACATGTTTGTTGAGTTGGTTTCTTCGGATTCAAGTTCAGGATGACAAATCTAGTGGTTCATTCTGCGAATCGATAAAAAACTCCATTTTTATGAATTCCCATCCATATCTATGTTTTTGACATTATTTTTCTATAGGATACACAATTTAATTATTGAAGAAACTACCGACACATATAGACTTGATTGTGCAGATTCCAAATATACAAATTTGTTTTAAAATTAAAAATGTTTACTATTTTTAATCTATTTTTGTCTTGACATATATCAAAATCTTAGAATACATACCTCTCTTATTTCTGCTATACTTTTTTGTCGTCTTAACCGTTTCTCGAGTGAGTTATATGTGGCACTAGAGGAGATTGATATCTATGGTATGGGAAAAAAAATAAAAATTGGTTTGATCATCTTAATACCCTCTTATCCTGCACAAACAAAATATGTTGTAATTTCAGGGACATGTTGACTTTGATCATTTTAAAATATTATAAAATTAATATCATAAATTTCCAAAAAATACACGGCACAAGAAAAACGGGTCCTCTACAAGAATAAAAGTTTTTGGAACAAAATTCCATCGTTAAGTTACTCAAGACATGCATGAACAAAAACATATACCTTATATTTTGTTGGAAAAATAACACACCATTGTTATAAGAAATAAAATTTTACATAGTTTTTGACAATTTATATGAGTAAAAATTTTATATTCGGAAATTTAACTCAATTTCCTACATTTCATCTTCTTACATCATATTCGAATTCTTTGTAAAAGTACCTTGAATAATCCCTCCAAGTTAAAATATTTTTGTTTCTCTAGGTTTCCATTACCACTAACCCATCATGAGAGACTATCATTAGCTTTCACTCACCCAAACGCCAATGAATCCTTTCACTAAACAAATATTTTGTATCATTAGGAAACACAACTTTAGATTCTCTATAACATTGAAGTTAGATATATAAGGGGTGACAGGTGTAGGAGGATTCTTCTTTGACCGTGAAGGACAAAGGAATATTAAGTTTTCATGGGGACTGGGGAAAACTACCAATAATCAAGCAGAGGATCTTGATATTTACATGCAACTGCACCTCATTCCAGAAAACACTTCCACTCGACTAGTTTTTATTGGAGACTCAGACTTGATTGTCAAAGGACTCTAGAGACATATTAAAAATTCCCAACCTAACCTTATGAGAATATTCCATAGGATCACAAATGTGGATCAAAAATTCAAATAAGTAAGCTATCATCATGTCTACGAAAAACATAATGAGATATAAAACTCTTTGGCGAAGGCCACAAAGAAGTTCAAACAAAGCGATCTTAGAATTAATGAGTAATGCACACAAATGTACCTCCCCTAAGTAATTCATGCTTACTCTTAAAAAGACAAAGTATCCCATGAAGATTAATGGGTCTAAGAATTATAATAATGCACAAAACCTAATTAATTCATGCATAATATTAAAAATGCAAAGTCTCCCATGAAGATTAATGGGTCCAAGAATTATAATAATGCACAAAAAGGGATGGGTAGGGATGTGACCCCACCCTCCCAACATAATGAAGAAACTCATGTCACATGAATTCATTTAGTACTAAGTGGAGATCTAACCCAGACAACACGAGGCCTATTCAACAACTCAGACATTTCTTATAACTACATTTCCTTGTCATTAAGACCATTTCCATGCACGACAAAGGATTCATGTGGGAAATTTTAGAATCAGTTGCAAAGAACCAACCTTCATGGCTTCGCATTTGATATGGACTATATAGTCTCTGCAACTCTGTCACCCGCTATTACATCACCCTTTATTTTCATCTCATCATTGATTTTCATGGATCCTCCCTTCATCGCACGAGATTTGATGCCAACATCACTAATGAATATTTAAAAATATGGCTAAGGTGAGACAATTGGTAAATGGAACCGTTTGAAAATAAGGATTTGTATTAGAGGTCTGTGTTGGTAATTAGCTTATTGGAAGAGACCATGCTAGGGTATGTTCAACATTAGGATGTGGAGACAAAGTTACGATCCCTATGAATGTAGTGAATGCAAAATGGATAGAATTCAGGAGAAATTGTGATCTCAAAAAAGAGAAATTGAGGAGTTTAGGGTCATGGCTCTTGGAATTCTTCCTCCTCTTTCTTCTCCTCTGAGAATGTGAGCTAGTCTCACTACTGGATAGTTCCTTGGAGCTTTCAACTCCCTCACTAGAGGATTCTCCATATGAATATTTGATGTTAGCATGCCTCTTGGCTCCATGTTGGGCCTTCTTTGAGGTGCTTCTTCCTGTATTGATACTTTTAGGGCCATGTTTTTGTATCTACGGTGGACTTTGGGTTTTCTTGGAGTATTATCTCTCCACATTACTAGTTTTCGACCCTTGATGTAACTACCTTTATATATCTAACAGAATTTGCAGCAAGACTTCATTTATTTCAGTTTAATTTGGTTATTCATTTATAAGACTTTCGTTGTTTGCTTTAAATATTTGTAATTCTTCCATGAGGATTCTTACAGTTTCACCCAAATTCGAAGGGGTTTCCACCACTCTCCTTTCATCAAAATCTTTTTCTATGTTATGGGATCTCTCTCCGATCTCATGATGTGTTACCATTTCTTTATTCAGTATTTTTCCTTGCTATCCACTAACTATTTAAGTGATGATAAAAACATTTTTCGTTAGTTAATTATCCATTAATTTATGAACAACACATGTAATTGTTTTGAAAGGTGAAATAAACTTAATAATTTATAACATAACAACAACATACAATTCAAGTTTAAACATGCAACAACAATGGAATGTCCTAACCCTATTTTTAGTAGTATAAATTTTAATAAGGTCTTATGGTTAGGGTAGGGTAGGGTGCCCTCCCCCTTAAAAGTATTTCTCCAAGAAAATTTATTCAACTCTTTCTTGAGCCCAAGCAGGACAAGTGTTTTTTCCTATTCTGATACCACTCTGTAAGACACCCAACCCCCTAAAGACTTTCTAAGGGATATCGTATCAAATTTTTCTCTTATTTTCCTTAGAATCAAACCCCAATTAAAGTATTACATCGTTTTATTCTCGTTAATATATTTCCAATGGTTGTAACCATTCCCAAATCTGAGCCCTGGACAAGGAGTTATGGCTTCCTAAAGTTTTAGGCATTACTGTCAAATTTTCCTCATCCCACATGGCACCCACGTGGTAATTTTATCCACCGAAGTCCTAGCCTATCAACATGTAATATCCTTTCAGTTTTCCACACTCAATGCCTCTTAACAAACTTTTCATAGTTGATGTTATGGGATTTGTCCCACCGAGGTATCAAAATATCGACCCCCCAGGTAAACCAATATCCACGCCAACCTCAAATACCCAAGCTAGTAGTCTAATTGGCACTTGGGACACATGGCCCTACTCGTAATTTCTACTTGGTTCAAGTTCCGAAATCACTCTAACACGTGCCTTAATAGCCACTTGACACGTGGACCGACCACAACATGCCACGTAATAATAGAACACAATTGCTCACCCAACCATGTGTTGACACCTGGCCATTTCTTATATTCTTATTAAGTTAACATAGATCCATATTACCTTGAAATCCCACTACTTAGGATTAATTTATTTTAATCCACATTATGGAAAACTAATGTTCATTAGCTTAATATCTCACATAATGAAGATAATTAACTTAATATATCACATAATTAATCTTCATCAACTTAAGCTAAGTTTAATGGCCTGGTAAATATCAAGGATTTACTTTACCCCAGGATTTTTACCCACCACATATGTATTAATGACATTTTATGAGCCCAGACGACCAAGTGAAGTTATATATTATCATTTTATTTAAAACATTTAATATGATACTCACTTTATTTAATTCGGCACCTGAGAATTTCATGTGGCACTTGAGATTTACCATCTCCATTTCCTGATGCCCGATGACCAAGTGAAAGTATATATTAATTATTATTAATAATATATATTATCCTTAATTTTTTAATCTACCATTGGTGATCTCTCACAATAAATGAACATTACACACATATCCATCCCCTGATTCCCGACAAACAAGTGGAGTTAAATATTAATAATATATATTATCCTTAATTTGTTAATCAACCATTGATGATATCTCACAACCAACGCACATTACAGAAATATACATCCTTAATATAGGGGGGAATTGGTGGCCACCCACCTATTCCATTGGCTCAAAGAACAGTTTTCCATTTTGGCAGTTTTTCTATACTTTTCGGGTCCTGAACTTTTGGGGTCATTTTGAGGCCTTAAACACCATTTTATGGGCATGAAAACACCGAGGAAATATGTAAAGGAATAGTATGGGTCAAATTTAATGTATAATCCTCATCTAGACCTTTCCAACGAGGTATTAATTTCCCCAAACAATGATCATATGAAAAATTTACGCCCTTGTAAATTTGACGTATCAACTACCCCCATCAGGACCCACAAACCTTTTGGCATTTCATCTCTCGAGGTTAGGGTTTTGGATGTTTATGGATTTATCAATTATTATTTATGTTAGAAATGCCTTTGGAGAATCACTATAATAAACTTCTTTTGAATGAGCATAGATGATATATCTCTTCTCAGAGATAAGCTACCACCATTCTAGCTGGCTTGTGTGCTTTTGCATTTTATAGTCTTTTGTATTTTCAGACAGTCATTAATAGAATATGAGTTTTACTGTATTACTATGTTCCATTCCATATCTCTGTGTATTTCCTTGTTATATCTCTTTTATATTTCTATCTTCATATCGTTCTAAAAATAATTCGGATTAGTGGTATTAGAGCAGTCTACTCATTGGTGTTCTTAGTGCATGTCCCTGACGAGGTTAGGGTATAGAGAGTTGAGTCTCAATATTTTTTCTCTTGAAGACAGGTGCTATCTCACACCCAAGAAACCTCCCATGGTGGAAGAAAATAGGGATTAAGGGGAAAGAGATCCTTTCAAACCATTGCTCGAGGAATCCCTCACACGACATAGGAACGAGATGATGGATAATTTTTTCCAAATCCTTCGATGACTACCAAAAATAACAGAAGCACCTTCAACTAGGAGTCACTTTGGAGGTGCGACACCATTCAAGGTAAAATTTAACTTTGATATTCCTTTATTTGAAGGCCACATAGATCTCGATGCTTTGGAAAAATAGTTAAGTTCGCTAGAGGGTTATTTCTCTGTCCAAAGATTTTCCAACAGTGAAAAAATCACCTTCTCATTCCTTAAGGCCCTCCCCCCTGTCATATATTTGTGGGAGACTTACTGTGAGAAACATGCTAAGGAATAATCTGCAGTTTTTGGGCCAGGACCCACTTGGGTGGCATTTTTTGATTCCCTCGAGGAACAATATTACCCTATTGGAAATTATGATGACCAATACACAAGATGTACCACATTGCCCCAAGAGAGGAGCCAAACGGTGTCAGATTTCACAAACTACCTTCCTTACCTTACACACTAAGATGTGTGTATCCAAGACTCTGATCAAAATATGGTCCTAAAATACCATGGGGCTATACACAGGTACATCCAAACCGAAATGGAGTTTCTGGACATCTCATCATTGGGAGCCGCTTATTGGTATGCTATCAAAATAAAGTAGAAATTTAGGTAGAATAACAAGCAGGAGTTTAGGTATGCAAATCCGCAGTAGCCAAAGTATCATAAGAGTGGCCCTAACTCCCAGGCCAAAGGATAGAGCAAGGATGTCCAACCCCAATATAACCATTCCAAGACACCAACAAAGAAGGGTAATGGAAATTCAAAGAAGGAAATTGGAAAGTGGTGCAAGTTCCACAAAGGCCTTTGGCACAATAATGATGAATGTCACTCCAAACAGTCATTCTTGGCTGAGACGAAATCCACAGGGTCAGATTCTAACTCAAACTTTAAATCATAACTATAAAAGGTAAAGTGGATCATTGACACATAATCGAGTGTCATCATTGGTACCAAAAAGTTCCAGCCAGAGGAACTGGAGGAGCTTGAAGAAGGGGATCACCTCTTCCCCTCACAAATTTTGGTGAAGGGGACCCCACTCCATTTCATTATTGACGGAGGTGGCTAGAAGAAATCGATCTCAATAGAGGTTGTTAAGAGGCTGAACCTGACAAAAAAACTACATCCTTCTCCATACACCATCGGTTTTCTTAGCCAGGGGTGGGACATCCGCGTCAGCCAACAATGTCTCCTGCACTACAACATCAAACCCTTAAAAGACGAGGTATTGTGTGATGTTTCCCCCTTTGAAGTTTGTGATGATATGTTAGGAAAACCGTATATGTGGAAGCATCATGATGTTTATGAATCTAGACCCTGTAGTTTCATTATTACTTTGGGAGATCAACTCTACAGTGTACCAGAGGCATTCCCAAAGGTCGCAGTCTCTTTGATCTCTGCAAAGTAGTGAAAAAAGGTGGTCTCTTAGACCGAGAGGTTTTTCATATTTATGGTTTTATCAAAAGGTCAATGGAAGGTCACTGCAACCATCAAAACCTCTGCATGAGGTCTCTTTGCACAATAGCGACAGGTGGAAAAGATAGTAGAGTAATACAAAGACATATTCACCTCACCTACTGAGGTCCCTATGCACTGTTAGGTAAAGAAGACAATTGATATGACATCTAGTGCTCCTCTACCTAACAAACCTATGTATAGGCATTCTCTTATGGAGAATGAAGAAATCAAATGCCAGGTCAAACAACTAATTCTGAAGGGCCACATCAGACCAACATCCTCATCTTGTGGGAGCCCAATTGTTTTGGTACAAAAGAAGGATGAGACATGAAAACTTTGTATTAATTACATAGCCCTGAATAACATCACAATCACGAAATGATATATAAATCCTTAGATTGATGATATTCTCAATCATCTCAAGGGAGCCAAGTTTTTTAGTAAGATTGATCTGAAGTTAGGATAAAACTAGGTGTCGATTGAGAAAACAGATGTGTGGAAGACGAACTTCAAGTCTAAAGAAGGTCTCTTTGAGTGGTTGGTCATTCCTTTCATCTTGACTAATTCCTTGAACACATTCACGCAGATGATGGATGATATATTACAACCATTCACAAAATCCTTTATGGTTTTATATTTTGATGACATACTCATCTTCAACAAAACCTGAGAGAAAAATTTGGAGCATATTCAATAGGTCTTTGGCACCCTATGACAACACAAGTTATATACCAATTTGGAGAAATGTTCCTTTGGCATGAAGAGAATCCAATATTTGGGATACATCATGGATGAGTAGGGTGTACATATGTATCAAGCGAAGATCCAAGTCATTTGTGAATTGTAGGCCCCAAAGACAATGACTAAGCTCTGTAACTTCTTGGGCCTCATCAACTTCTATTACCAATTTGTGTTAGGGTTACCTCATATTTCTTGGGCCCTAAGACAGGTTACCAAGGGTGGAGTGAAGGAAAAGTTTGTGTGGTTTTCACCCCAACAGAAAAAATTAGAGGATTTGAAATTTAAATATCGCCTCTGCTCAACAATAGTCCTTATTTTTCCAAACCTACAACAACCATTTGAGATTGATATAGATTCTTTATATTATGCTATCAATGCATTCCTCACTCAACATGGGCATCTAGTAGCCTATTACAACAAAAATCTATCTGATAATATTCGCAGATACCCCACCTATAACAAAGATATGTGCTCCATTGTGCAGGCATGTTGAAATTGGAAGCATTACATTCTAGGGAAGGATATGATGATCCACACTGATCACATGCCTCTATAATTCATGAACAAACAAGGAAAGTTACAAAATTTCCACCATTAGAAGTGGTCCATGTACCTGTAACAATTCCACTTGAATATCAAGTACAAGAAGGCTAGCACCAACCATGTCACATATTTCCTCAGTCAGCCCCTGGTGGAAGAACTAACCACTGTTCACAACTCCTTTGGACATGAGACATCCAGATGGACACAATTATACAATAATGAATCTGAATTTTCTATTGCCTATCATACATTGAGAGAAAGAAAAACAATTCCAGACTTTCATCTCCAGGGTGGATTGTTATGACATATGAGTCATATTTTTGTTCCTTCAAGTGAGCATGCAAAGCTGATATGGGAATCTCATTACGTACTAGGAGAGGCATATTTTGGTGTAGAGAAAAAAATGGCATTACTGCAAATGAATTTTTATTGGCCAAATCTTCAACAATATATTCACAAGTACATCAGATCTTACACTGCCTGAGCCATTTCCAAACCTGTCATCAAGAAACGTGGGTTATCCACCCCTCTTCTTACTCTGGATAGGATTTAGGATTCCATCCCCATGTATTAAATTTATGGTCTACCTTCAATCAAGCATGGGGATGATTGTGTCTTTGTGGTCATTGAGTCACTCATGATGGAAATTTCTTCATCAGGGAAAGTGGCTCACTAGGAGTCAAATTCAACAGATGCCTCCCCACATGATGGAGGAACTTGACACAATGGATACCATTTCTTCCTAATGGGGGAGGAAAAATCCAAATAGAAATTGGTGGCCACCCGTCAATTCCACTGGCTCAAAGCACAATTTTCCGTTTTGGAAATTTTTCTACACTTTTTCGGGTCCTAAACTTCCAGGGCCATTTTGAGGCCTTAAACAATGATTTTTGGGCACACAAACACCCATACAATAGAAAAAGGCATGGTATGGGATGAAAAAAATGTGTAATACTCATCTAGACCTTTCTAATGAGGTATCGAGTGCCCAAAACAGAGATAGTATGCAAACTTTATGCCCTAAAAAAATTGACATATCAATTACCCCCATCGGGGCCCACAAACCTTTTGGCATTTTATCTCCCAGGGTTAGGGTTTTGGATGTTTAGGATATTATTAATTATTATTTATATTAAAAATGCCTTTGTATCCTCATTGTAATAAACTTCTTGCAAATGAGCGTAGATGACACATCTCTTCTCAGAGATAAGCAACCACCATTCTAGCTAGCTTGTGTGCTTTTGCATTTTACAATCTTTTGTATTTCAAGTCAATCATTAATAAAATGTGAGCTTCATTATATTATTGTGTTCCATTCCATATATTTTTTTATTTTCTTGTTATATCTTTGTTATATTTGTTTTCTTCAAATCATTCTTAAAATAATCCAGATTAGTGGTATCAGAGCATTTTGTTCCTTCTTGTTCTTAGTGCATGTCCATGACGAGGTCAAGGTATAGAGAGTTGGGTCTCAATATTTTTAATCTTGAAGACATATGCTCTTTCACGCCCAATAAAGCTTAAGAACCAAATATCAATATAGCATAGAAAAACCTCAGAATAAGTACTCAACGCCTTGAAAAAGAGAGAAATTCAGATAGTAAGACTCTTCGAGGGGACAACCTCCTTATGCCCACATAAATGTACAATTCCAATATGATTCCAAATGAAAATGTCTCCTTGGTATATATAGGAGACTAGGAGGTATAATTACAACTAATGGAATAAAGCCGACATAAATAAAATAACATTACTAATGTAATATGCCCCAATTAAGAGGTAATGAGCCAATATTAGGGCTTAACATGCCCCTCCCCTTGAGACAAGTGTTGTCTGCAATGCTTGAGTAACTATGGATGCTTTTGTATAAAAGACTCATCTTCTCAAGTGGAATCTTTAGCCAGTAGTTTCCTCCATTTAATGAGATACTCTGAAATGGATCTATTCCTCAGTTGGCAAACTCTTGTGTCAGTGATGGCTTCAGGCTCCAATATGATTTTTCCTTCCTCATCAAGTTCTGGCAATATAGTTTGAACTGGGATCTTGTCGCCTATAACCTTTTTTAAGCATGAAACATGGAAAATTGGGTGTACTCATGAAGATGCAGGCAACTCCAATTTGTATGCCATAGTACCAATCTTTTGCAACACCTTATAAGGTTCATATTACTTTGGTGATAATTTATTATCCTTTTTGGCTTGCTTGAGGGACATCTGTTTGTATGGTTGTAGTCTTAAAAACACCCAATCCCATACTTCAAAACTTCTTCCACTATGATGTTGATATGCTTGTTGTTTCATGCGATTCTGTGCCATGGTCAGGTTGTCCTTTAAGATTTGGAGAACTTGTTGTTGATGCTCGATGTGATCTTCCACTGCTTGAAACTTAGATTTTTCTTTTAGAGAAGAAGTGATGGAAGGAGGGTGTTATCCATAGAGTTCCATAAATGGTGTCATTTGTTTTTTGCAGTATGAAAGGAAGTGTTATACCACCATTCTGCCAAGGGTAACCATTTGAACCATTGTGTTTGTTTATCAGAGACAAAGAAACAAAGGTAGCCTTCTAGACATTTTTTCACTATCTCGGTTTATCCATCAGATTGAGGATGATAAGATGAGCTATGAGCCAATTGAGTACCCAAACAAGAAAATAATTCTGTCAAAAAATGTCCAGTGAAGATGGGATCTCTATCACTTACAATAATCTTTGGGCTGCCATGTATCTTTTGAATTGTCTCCATGAATGCGATGGAAATTGTACTAGCTTTGAAGGGATGAGAGAGTGCACAAAAGTGTGTGTACTTGGTCAGTCTATCAACAATCACCATGATGACACTCTTTCCTTCAGACTTTGGTAACCTTGTGATGAAATCCATGGAAACCTCCTCCCAACGCTGACTTGGGATGGCTAATGGTTGTAAAAGACCTGGGGTCTTAATTTTTTCCACCTTATTTTGTTGGCAAACCAAAAATTCTTCCACAAACCTTTGAACATCAGTTTTAAGGCCATCCCCAAAAAAATACTTCTTGACTCTATGGTAGGTTTTCAAAAATCCTGAGTGCCCTCCTACTGGAGAGGTGTGCAATTCCAATAATACCTTTTGTTTGAGTTGGGAGTTCTTACATAAATATAAGCAATCTGTGTACCATAGTGAATCATTTTTCCATGTAAATGTATCTGATGCACTGGACTCCTGCTGCAACCTTTGAATGAGAGTCCACACTTTTTCGTCATTCTTTCATTCATCCCTTGCTTCTATTATCCAATCGGGTTGGATGATCGAGATAGCAAAGAGAAAGGCCTCAACATCTTCATCCTTTCTTGAGAGTGCATCTACCACAACATTTTGCTTCCCCTTTTTATAGACGATTTCAAAATCATAACCCAATATCTTGGTTACCCATTTTTGTTGTT
>JASDQU010102448.1:346400-382678 GCA_032191745.1 Picea mariana
TGAAGATAGTCTTTGTTCCAAGAAGTATTTAAGACTATCATGATCTGTTTTGACCTTGAAGTGCCTACCTATTAGGTAAGGACACCATTTCTTCAATGCATGTAGTATTGCCATCATTTCCTTATCATAAATGGGTTTGTGTAAGTCCTTTCCCTTGAGTGGTCGACTTTCAAAAGCTAGGGGCCTTCCTTCTTGCATTAGGACAACACCAATTCCATTTCTCAAGGCATCACATTCCACAATAAAGGTTTTTGTGAATTATGGAGTGGTCAAGACAGGACCTTTGCACATCACCTATTTAATTTGTTCAAAAGATTTAGTTTCCTCTGGATTCCATGAAAATGCATCCTTCTTAGTTAGTGTCATTAAAGGTTCTACTATTCTTCCATAGTGACAAACAAACTTGTGGTAGTAACCTGTCAAACCCAAAAATCCTCTAAGATTCTTCAATGTTTTGGGAATCGGCCAGTCCATCATGGCCTTAATCTTGTTAGGGTCTACCTTAACACCTTCATGAGATACAATATGACCCAAATACTCTACCTCCTTCACTCCAAATAAACATTTGAATGATTTGGCATATAGTTGTTGCTCCTTTAGTAGTTGTAGCACCTTGTCAGCATGTCGCACATGATCCTCCCAAGACTTGATATAGATTAGTATATCATCAAAAAATACTAACACAAATTTTCGAAGGAAGGGCTTGAAAATGGAATTCATCAACCCTTGGAATGTGGAAGGTGCATTTGTAAGGCCAAAAGACATGACCAAAAATTCATAATGGCCTTCATGAGTTCGGAATGTTGTTTTTGGGAGATCTTCTTTCTTCATTCTAATCTGATAATACCTTGAACGAATTTCCAATTTTGTGAAATAGATTGCTCCATGTAGTTCATCTAACAATTCATCAATGACGGGAATAAGAAACTTATCTGTAATAGTGATCTTGTTGAGATCTCTATAATCTGGACGCATATGCCATGAGCTATCTTTCTTGAATACCATTACCACTGGTGTAGAGTAAGAAATTTGGCTAGGTCTAATAATGCCAACCTCTAACGTTTCTTCAACCATGTGCTCAATTTCACTCTTCTGGGCATAAGGGTATCTGTATGGCCTGATGTTAGGAGGAACACTCCCAGGAATTAGGTGAATTTCATGATCATGATTTCGAGTGGGTGGAAGACCTTTGGGAATATCTTCAAATACTTTGGAATTCTTATCAATGATCCCTTGGAGATATTGAGGAATATATGTCTTAGATGTTTGAACATCTAGTGAGCATAGTTGTGAAATAACTCCGTGATGCCCCTTTTTCAATAATTTTGTCATGCCATTAGAGCTTATCACCTTATCAGGTTTCCCTGTGATACCTCTTAACTCAATTTCTTTTCCTTCCAATGAAAATTTCATGAAAAGTTATTGAAAATTAAAAGTCATTGTTCCTAATGATTGTATCCATTGGATTCCTAGTACAACATCAGCACCACCCATGGGTATAGCAATCATTGGACTATTCATTACATATTCCCCCATAGTAAGATTGATCTTATTTCATTTTCCTAAGAAATTGATAGTTCCTCCATATGCAATCATTACTTGAAACTCTGGCGCTGGATATACAAAGCAATTGAGAGCTTTGGCTAATTTACAGTGAATGNTCATTGGACTATTCATTACATATTCCCCCATAGTAAGATTGATCTTATTTCATTTTCCTAAGAAATTGATAGTTCCTCCATATGCAATCATTACTTGAAACTCTAGCGCTGGATATACAAAGCAATTGAGAGCTTTGGCTAATTTACAGTGAATGAAATTATGAGTACTGCCATAACCAACTAGGACTATTACTGTTTTCTTTTAGATGTATCCTTCGATCTCGAGGGTTTGAGGAGTGCTAAATCCAACCAATGAATTACACGATATCATGGGAGTCAAATCTTTAGACGAAATTGCTTCTACATTTTCATCTTGATATGGTTCTTGTTCTTGTTCTTCTTCCTCTTCAAAATCTATGTAGAATAATTTCTTCTCACCACACTTATGTTCCTTACTGTACTTGCTGTCACAATTAAAGAATAAACCTTTTTCTTTTCTTTCCTCCAATTATTGAGGTGTCAACCTTGTAGGTTGAGGTGTTTTAGAAGAAGGAGCATTATTCTCTCTATAGATGTTGGGATTGGTCCTTCTAGTAGCCATAGCCATATTTTTACTTTCAACATTTCTTGCCATCTTAAATGCATTGTCCAATGATTTGGGTTCCCAAAGGCAAACCCCATGTTGAATGTTATCCTTTAAAGTTCCTATGAATACATCAATCAAGTGCTCATATGGAATATCTGTTACCTTTATATTCAATCTTTGGAAGTTATCAATGTGCTCTGTAACTGAACCCTTTTGCTTGAGATTTATCAATTGGCTAAAGAAGGTATTGTTCCTTGTATCCTCATAGTGTGCTATCATTTCTTCCGTGAAAATTGTGCAAGTGACGAGTGATTTGCGAGAACAAAGCCATCCATACCATACAAATTGATTGGGTTCTAAATATAAAGAAGCAATTCATACCTTTTGTGTATGTGGCACATTATGTAGATCAAATAATTGCCCCATCTGAAGTATCCATGTGATTGGGTCCTTACCATCAAAATTTCTCATATCGATCTTAGGAACGTGGTTGGTCTTCAACAAAAAGTTGGAATTTNGTGGCACATTATGTAGATCAAAGAATTGCCCCATCTGAAGTATCCATGTGATTGGGTCCTTACCATCAAAATTTCTCATATCGATCTTAGGAACGTGGTTGGTCTTCAACACAAAGTTGGAATTTCTCCATTCTTGATCCACCTTCCTTGTGTCCTCATCATGAATTTCATGGGATACATTTTCACTTTCAGGTGTCCTCTCTATTATGAAATTTTTCAATCCTTCCATGATCTCCCCTTTTAAACCCTCCATCATCTGTTATACTTCATCTTTTGTTACTGTCTTCTTTTGTAAATCATTTATGTCCCTATGCATTTCTTCACCTTCTTCAAGAGTCGATGTAGGATTATATGGAGGCTTATTTGGTGTAGAAGTTCCCTTTTTGGGTGGCATGTTGGCCAAGTATTACTTTTGAACCTTGATTTTGAGGTGGTTCTGCTAGACAATATTTCTTCTACTGTATATCCAAAGTTTCAGCCCTTCTGGGTATGAAACTTTATTTTTTGTAGTTATCTGATATTTCTTCTCCGCAATGCCCCATGTCTGATCAAAATTGGATGTGCCAAGTGGAATTTATGATAACTTCCGCACAACTTGTTGATTTTTGGACTTTCCGGGAGATGTCACTTGTATAGCGTGCCTCGCACAAAATAATTGATATAAACTTCTAAAAATCGTACCAAAAATACTACGGAATGTCCAATATCCAATGCAACTAGTCTCATTCAATTTGGATACTCTAGTAATAAGTTATGATTGTTTTACCTGGAACACCTTCTTGAGACTGGTCAATAGGACTAGTCAGATACCCTATCTTCCACAGGGTGTATATACAAATGTAAGATGAACCAGAAGATGAAATTGTTACCATAGATACCTTACTAATTTTTGTGAATATCCTCTAGATTTCATGGTTTGAAACATTACAAAAAAAAAAATTATAGCAAAAATTCCACAATGGCTTAGGTCAGGATGATTCCTGAACCCTATCTTGCACAGGCTATATCGCCGAACTTATAAGGCCACAGGAGCTGAAATTTTAGCCCATCGTACCTTGGTCCATCTACTAAATATCCTCCAATCCGTTCCTTCTAAAACGTTGTAGAAAAAAAGTTATAGCAAAAATTTCAAGGTGTCTCTGATGTAGTAGCGAAACCCCAAGACCTTGAGCTTTGATATCATATGTTAAGAACAAAATATCAATATAGCATAGAAAAACCTCATAATAAGTACTCAATGCCTTGAAAAAGAGAGAAATTTAGATAATAAGCCTCTTCAAGGGGGAAACCTCCTTATGCCCACATAAATGTACAATTCCAAGATGATTCCAAATGAAAATGTCTCCTTGGTATATATAGGAGACTAGGAGATATAATTACAACTAATGGAATAAAGCCGACAGAAATAAAATAGCATTACTAATGTAATATTCCCCAATTAAGGGGTAATGAGCCAATATTAGGGATTAACAATAAAACTACCATGGTGGAAGAAAATATGGATGATGGGGTAGGATATCCTTTCAATTTGTTTCTCAAGGAATCCCTCACATGACAGAAGAACGAGATGATGGATAATTTCGCCCAAATCCTTCGACGAATATAAACAACAAAGGAAGGACCTTCAACCAAAAATCACTTCGGAGGTGTGATTCCCTTCAAGGTAGATGTTAAATTTGATATTCCTTTATTTGAATTCCATATAGACATTGACTCTTTGGAAAAAATGGTTAAGTCTGCTAGAGGATTATTTCTCTGTCCAAAAATTTTCCAATAGTGAAAAAATCACCTTCGCGCTCCTTAAGACCCTTCCCCATGTAAGATATTGGTGGGATACTTACTGTGAGAAACATGCAAAGGAAGAATCTATAATTTTTGGGCCAGGACCCACTTGGGAGGTTTTTGTTGATTCCCTCAAGGAACAATATAACCATGTTCGAATTATGATGACTAGTACACGAGATGGACCACACTATGCCAAGAGAGGGGCCAAATGGTGCCAAATTTCACAAATACCTTCCATACCTTGTGCACCAAGATGGGTATCAAATACTTTGAGCATCATCTGGTCCTAAAATATCATGGGTATCTACACAAGTTGATCCAGATTTATTTTTAGAATGAAATGAAGGAAGAGATATAACAACAACATATACAAATATATTTCCATAAACACAGAGATACAATAATGAATTTTTTTTATTATTGAGAGAATTTATAGAAACTATAAAATTAAAGAGTGAATTACTCATTAGAATGGTGGAATATTATTTTTGAGAAGAGATGTGATGGATACGATCCTTCACGAGAAGAATTACAATGAGGCTCGAAAGAAATTTTTAACATAAATGGAAAAAATCTAAACATAAAAAATCCTATCCCTTGGAAGATGAAAATCCAAAAGGTTTGTAGTCCAAATGTGGACATGAAGTACCAAAATTCATGTGGGCCCTGATGGGGTAAGTTGGTACAAAAAATTCTCGGAGTCATAATTTTTTCACACGATCTTCGTTTTAGGTGCACGATAGCCCATTGGAAAGGTCTATCAGAGGACTACACATTATTCCATCAAAATTGAATTCATATATAGTGTGACTATGTTGATCCCCAAAAATGTTGTTTAGAGTCTCAAATCGGCCCCAGAAGTTCAGGTTTCGAAAATATAGGAAATAACTACCAATGATGAAAACTTCATGTGATCCAGTTGGAATAAGTGGGTGTGTTGGTTGTGGAGCCTAATTACCTTCCCGATTCAGAAGTATTTGTTTTCATCCGTGTTTATAGCCCATGAAGACTTTACACCCCGGAAGAATGTACACTCATCCACGCAGGGGAGTGAAGAGGGGGGTTACTATATGGACTGTTCATTATAGGTTCATAGATCTGACGATAGAAGTTATGTTATGGTTTTTTTCCCTAGAAGGAAACCCTCTTTTATGAGGGAAATGTATTGTGGCTATGCATCATTGTGAATATTGTAATCCGAGTGAGGATACCATGAGAGAAAGAATAGGAAGTTACAATGGGTGTTTTGTAGGTTGTATCCCTTCATTTGATGGATAATAATAAAGGAAGGACCTGGAAATTTATCTGGTGGACGTAGCCCACACTAGGTGAACCCCGTATATCTATGTCTCTATTGTATTATGTATCTTATGTGTTTTATTTACGCATTTGTTTTATTTTATTTCTCCATGATCCTATTTTTCTAACAACTGGTATCAGAGAAAAAGGTAACTCACTGGAAAAGCGGGTTCCTAGTTCGACTGGGAGCAATGGTGGAAGATGGAAAGTTTAAGGTTGAGAAATTTAACGACCAAAACTACTAGTTATGGAAGATGAAGATGGATGATTATTTATATCAGAAGGATATATTCCTACCATTGGGTGGAATAGAAAATAAGCCTATGGACATGAAGGATAAAGAATGGGAGGTTCTTAATAGAAAGGCACTAGGAACGATATGACTGAGTCTGACAACATCGGTGGCTTTAAATATTTCAAAATAAAAGACAACAAAGGATCATATGGATGCATTGGATAAACTGTATCAAAAACCCTCGGCATACAATAAGGTATTTCTAATGAAGATATTATTTAATATGAAGATGTCATAAGGTGGGTCTATTACAGATCATTTAAATAAATTTAATACGGTTACTAATCAACTAAGTTCCGTAAAAGTGGACTTTGATGATCAGGTCAGGGCTCTTATAATCTTGTGCTCATTACCAGAAATTTGGAATGGATTGGTCATGGATGTAAGTAAATCTGTCTTTGGTTCAAATAATTTAAAATTTGGTGATGTTGTTGGTGTTATCCTTAGTGAGGAAATGCGATGGAAAATCATAGGTGAGACATCAGGTAATTTGTTAAACATGGAGAATAGGGGAAGACAAAAGGATAGAGGAAAGGGCTCATGGAACCATGGGAATTCTAGGAAGGGCAGATCCAAATCCATATTTGGAAAGATAGAGTGTTGGATTGTGGGAAGAAAGGAAATTTGAAGAAATACTACAGAGCTCCAAAGAAACAAAGAGATGGAGAACATGATAAAAATCAGAAAGAAAATGTAGCAGGTGATGTGTTACAAGATTCTTTGATTCTTTCTGTAGATAATATTTATGAGTCTTGGGTAGTAGATTCAGGGGCTTCATTTCATGCCACACCCCATAGGAAACATTTTCTATATTATGTTCAAGGTGATTTTGGACAGGTTCATTTGGGTGGTGATGCACCATGCAAAATAGTTGGAATGGGAAAGGTAAAAATAAATCAAAGCAATGAAAACCAATGGTTGTTGAAAGAGGTAAGACATGTTCCAAATCTAAGGAAAAATCTAATTTCAACAGGGCAGTTAGCGAGTGAAGGTTGTATATCTATATTTATAGATAAGGTGTGGAAGGTCACCAAAGGATCATTGGTGATAGAAAAAGGAGAGAAGGTAGGTACATTTTATTTATGTACTAGTCATACTGAATATTCTATCTCTTTAGCTTCTACAAGAGTGGATACAACACTATAGAATCATAGGCTTGGACACATGAGTGAGAAGGGGATGCAGATACTTCACAAAAGAAATTTGTTTCCAGATCTTAAACAAATCAGTTTGGAATCTTGTGAGCATTGTGTTTATGGAAAACATAAGAGAGTCAAATTTCTCAGAGTTGAAAAATAAAAGAAGAG
This sequence comes from Picea mariana, assembly GCA_032191745.1. Classification (NCBI taxonomy): domain Eukaryota; kingdom Viridiplantae; phylum Streptophyta; class Pinopsida; order Pinales; family Pinaceae; genus Picea; species Picea mariana. The sequence continues at coordinate 353,792 of JASDQU010102448.1, forward strand.
TGAAAGGTTAGATATTGTGCATACAGATGTATGGGGGCCAACTCAGGTATCTTATCTTGGTGGCTCTCATTATTATGTTACTTTTATTGATGATGCAACTAGAAAAACTTGGGTTTATTGCATTCGACAAAAATCTTATGTTTTTTATACTTTTAAGAAATGGAAAGCTTTGGTTGAGAATTAGATAGGAAAAAGGTTGAAGTGTCTCAAATCAAAAAATGGAGGTGAATATTGCAGCAAGGAGTTTGATGATTACTGTTTATACCATGGGATTCATAGAGAGAAGATAGTTCCAAGAACACCATAGAAAAATGGTGTGTTAGAAAGGATGAACAAGACAATAATGGAGCGTGCAAGGAGTATGATATTGCATGTTGGCTTGCCCTTATAGTTCTGGGTAGATGTTATAGATAATGTTGCTTACTTAATAAGCATAGGACCTTCAATATATTTGGATGGTAGAATTCCAGAGGAGGCATGGAAAGGTAAAAAGGTAAATTATTATTTTTTGAATACTTTCGGTTGTGAATCATTTGTCCATATTGATATATAAAATAGAACAAATCTTGAGGAAAAATCCAAGAAGTGTACCTTTATTGGATACAGTGTTAATGATTTTTCTAATCACTTATGGGATTATGAAAATAAAAAAAATCTTTAGGAGTAGAGATGTCACATTCAATGAGAAGGTCATGTACAAAGATCAATTACAGGGAAACAAACAGGAAAAAAAAAACTGGAATACACAGTTTTTGATGAGATCATTATAAAAGAAACTCGAAAGGTACCAGAAAATCAAAATGTACAACAATAGGATCAACAAGTACCTCAAACTTCTGCAAATGTTGTTAGAATATATACCAGGTTAAGTAGACCCCCTGAACGATACTCTCCTTCATTGTATTATTTATTGTTGAGTGATTCTGGTGAACCAGAATGTTATGAAGAGGCAATGTAGGTAGACACAAAAAAGAAGTGGGAGAAAGAAATGAAAGAGGAAATGGCTTCCCTGGTAAATAACCAGACTTGGGATTTGGTTCAGTTGCATGTAGGAAAAAGAGCATTGCAAAATAAATGGGTTTACAAGTTGAAGGAAGAAGATCGAGGAAAAAATCAGTACAAGGATAGACTTGTTGTAAAGGGGTTTTCACAAAAGAAAGGTATATATTTTGATGAGATATCATCTCCTGTTGTTAAAATGACTTCAATTAGGACTATTTTAAGTCTTGTGGCAGTAGAAGATTTGCATATTGAACAATTAGATGTAAAAAAAACTTTTCTCCATTGAGATTTGGAAGAAGATATTTATATGCAATAGCCACAGGGGTATGAGGTCAAAGGGAAGGAGAATTTGGTATGCAGGTTGAAGAAGATCTTGTATGGCCTAAAGCAAGCTCCAAGGCAGTGGTATTTGAATTTTGACAGGTTTATGACATAACATGGTTATAGTAGATGTCGTTTTGATCACTATGTTTATTTTAAAAAGATAGAAAACGGAAGCTATATTATCTTGCTATTGTATGTAGATGAAATGTTTGTTGTTGGGTCTACTATGCATGATATAAATGTTATCAAGAAGAAATGAGTGAATTCATTTGCAATGAAGAATTTGTGTGTTGTAAAGTGTTATGGGACTTATTGGTAAATGCGGACATAAACATATCTCCCTAGATCCACCTAGATCTAGAACAAAACAAAACAGAATATGATGCTTTCCCTAAGCTCTAATCATTGCATTTACTATATAACAAGAGATGAGCAACATACTGTTTAAATATCGCTTTCTCTTGCCATTGTCATCCTAGATTCACTCCATTTCTCTTGTGATATTGGATCTGCAAGGGAGCACAAGCCAACCAAAGTGAAAGTAATATAGCACACTCAAAGAGAACCTATGTATGTGATCAAGGAGTCATACAATAACACGACATAATTTTTATGGGAAAGAAACATATCATTGCATTATAAATAATGAAAGTGGATATTACAACCAAAGCCTTGATGTTGCAAGGTCCCCTTCCATTGACCCTTTTCTCCAACACACACACTTGATCCAAACTTCAATGAAGAAGATTCACAATGATTGATGAACTAAGATGGAGCTCTCAAGTATGAGCTGAAGTAGAAGTTCTCATCCAATTCTTAGCCTATTCAATAATAATCTTGCTTGAATCAACCTTCATTAACCTTAGCCTTTTCGAGGGAAATTTCTCTTTATTTAGGGGAAAGAGAGATGGTTGAAGAGAATAGGATGATCCCACCAAATCAGAGAAGCGAGTACGATCCCAACCATATGGATGTCACCTCACCTTCTAGAAGATTCCCTTCTATAACTTTCATGAAGGTCGACCTTTTCTTAGCCTTCTGACATCGTCGCACCCGAGCTATAGAAAAGCCTACAGAGCCATCACAAACCAGTTTTAGGGCAGAGTGAGACAACCATGCATCGTCGCACCCTATTTATGATGCATTCTACAACGACCTTCTTTAATAGGGTTTTTGGGAAGAGAAAGCCAGTCACTTTCCTCATGGAGAAAGGCTCTTTTTGGGAACATGAACACATGTTGTAAATGGATCACTAAGATGACCAAAATAATTTGTAATAGAATTCCCCCCAAAGTATGAGGCTGGAACTCGTGACAGCCGAAATACTTTGTAGAATGTGTGTGTCAGAAATAAAGAGAACACTAGTCGGGAACCTGCAAACAGTCAAGCATCAACATAATAATATACTATTTTCCGAGGTAGGCATTCCCATACTCATATTAAAAAGTGTCAAATGAGTCATGGCCACTAAATATACACTGTGGATCCATGTCAAGGTGAATCAACACAACCACCTAGAATACACTGTGGATCTATGTTCTAAAATGACTCAAATTTGGACATAGCCATGAGACATACAAAGTGGATCTATGTGTCAATAAAAATCATGAATAATCCATCGCAGTCTGGGCCAGAATGGTATGACCCAGAGTCTTCATTTCCATCGTTCCTAAGTACAAATCTAACCATGTGATTACAAGTGCTGAAGTTGAACATGGTAGAAACCACTTGATTACCGGTCAATGATGAGAACTGTTAAAAAAGTGCGAGGGAAATCACCATTGATGTCAATGACTCCCAAGGTACCCAGTACAATACCACGAGTGTGAATAAAGGAGTTGAATTCAAACACTCAGGGGCCAATGATGTGAACCCACTATCGAAAGCGAAGAAACCTACCATTGAGGCATGTAGGATATAAGTCATGTTGGTTGTGGAGCATGATTATCTTCTTGATTCATAGGTCCTTTCTTTCAGCTTTGTTTATACCCCATGAATACTTTACAACCCAGAAGTATGTACACTCTTCCACACGGGGGAGTGTAGAGGGGGGGTAACCCCTCTGTGGGGTCCGAGGGGGCTATCCCCTCAGGCTGGGGGGTTCGGGGGACAGTGGGCCCCCGACGGGGGTTTGGGGGCAGCATCCGCCAATGGGAGTTATGTAGCAAAGCCCCTGAAGGAAAAATTTCCTTGTAAATGTTTATTGTAATTTCATTGTAAATCTGGACCGTTCATTATAAGGTCACAGATCTAACGATAGAAATTATATTAGGGTTTTTTTCCCTAGAAGGAAACCCACTGTTATGAGGGAAATGTATTATGGCTATGCATGATGGCGAGTATTGTATTCTAAGAGAGGAGATTGTGAGAAAAAGTAGAGGAAGTTACAACGGGTTTTGTTGTAGGTTGTATCCCTTCATTTGTTGGATAATAATAAAGGAAGGACCTGGCAATTTCTCTGGTGGGCGTAGCCCACACTGGGTGAACCACATAAATCTGTGTCTCTATTGTATTGTGTATCTTTTGTGTTTTGTTTCCGCATTTGTTTTATTTTATTTCTTCGCGGTCCTGTTTTTCTAACAACTAGTATCAGATCAAAAGGCAACTCACAGGAAAAGAGGGTTTCTGGTTCGAGTGGGAACAATGTCGGAAGATGGAAAGTTTAGGGTCGAGAAATTTAATGGCCAAAACTACCAATTATGGAAGATGCAGATGGAAGATTATTTATATCAGAAGGATCTATTCCTACCATTGGGTGGAGTAGCAAAGAAGCTGACGACCATGAAGGACGAAGAATGGGAGATTCTTGACAGAAAGGCTCTAGGAATGATACAGTTGAGCTTGGAAGCGTCGGTGGATTTCAATATTTCAAAAGAAAAGACAACGAAGGATCTGATGGACACGTTGGCTAAACTGTATGAAAAAACCTTGGCGTCCAATAAGATATTTCTAATGAAGAGATTATTTAATATGAAGATGTCAAAAGGTGGGTCTGTTGCAGATCATTTAAATGAATTTATTACGGTTACTAACCAACTAAGTTCTATAAAAGTGGACTTTGATGATGAGATTAGGGCTCTTCTAATCTCGTGCTCATTTCCAGAAATCTAGAACAGCTTGGTCATGGCTGTAAGTTACTCTGTCTTTAGTTCAAATACTATCCAATTTGAGTGACACACCAACTTTATTCCATCATCAATTCATCATGTAAACCATAAACCCTAATTTTCTATTTGATGATGTTGTTGGTGTTATCCTTAGTGAGGAAATGCGACGGAAAAGCACAAGTGAGACATCAGGTAATGCGTTGAACATGGAGAACAAGGGAAGACAAAAGGATAGAGGAAAGGGCTCAGGGAACCATGAGAATTCTAGGAAGGGTAGATCCAAATCCATACTTGGAAAGATAGAGTGCTGGAATTGTGGGAAGAAAGGACATCTGAAGAAAGACTGCGGAGTTCCAAAGAAACAAAGAGATGGACAACAAGAGAGAAATCAGGAAGCAAATGTAACAGGTGATGTGTTACAAGATTCTTTGATTCTTTCTATAGATAATATTTCTGAGTCTTGGGTAGTAGATTCAGGGGCTTCATTTCATGCCACACCCCATAGGAAACATTTTATAGATTATGTTCAAGGTGATTTTGGACAGGTTCATTTGGGTGATGATGCACCATGGAAAATTATTGGAATGGGAAAGGTAAAAATAAAGCAATGCAATGGAAACCAATGGTTGTTGAAAGAGGTAAGACATGTTTCAGATTTAAGGAAAAATCTAATTTCAACAGGGTAGTTGGAAAGTGAAGGTTTTATATCCATATTTACAGATAATACATGGAAGGTCATCAAAGGATCATTGGTGATAGCAAAAGGAGAGAAGGTAGGTACATTGTATTTATGTACTGGTAATACTGACTCTTATATATCTTTAGCTTCTACAGGAGTGGATACAACATCGTGGCATCATAGGATAGGACACATGAGTGAGAAGGGTATGCAGATAATTCACAAAAGAAATTTGTTGCCAGATCTTAAACAAATTGATTTGGACTTTTGTGAGCATTGTGTTTATGGAAAACAGAAGAGTGTTAGATTTCTCAGAGTCGGAAAAGAAAAGAAGAATGAAAGATTAGATCTTGTGCATACAGATGTATGGGGAATAGATCAGGTATCATCTCTTGGTGGATCTCATTATTATGTTACTTTTTTTTATGATGCAACTAGAAAAACTTGGGTTTATTACATTCGAAAAAAATCTGATGTTTTTGATACTTTTAAGAAATGTAAAGCTTTAGTTGAGAATGAGACAGAAATTTTTTTGAAGTGTCTCAAATAAAATAATGGAGGTGAATATTGCAGCAAGGAGTTTTATGATTACTGTTCATACCATGGGATTCGTAGAGAGAAAATAGTTCCAAGAAAACCACAAGAAAATGGTGTGTCAGAAAGGATGAATAGGATGATCATGGAGTGTGCAAGGAGTATGAGATTGCATGCCGGTTTTCCCTTAAAGTTATGGGCAGATGTTGTAGATATTGATGTTTACTTAATAAACATAGGACCTTCAAGCTCTTTGGATGGTAGAATTCCAGAGGAGGAATGGACAGGAAAAAAGGTAAACTATTCTTTTTTGAAAACTTTCGATGTGAAGCATTTGTCCATATTGATAAAGATAATAGAACAAAGATTGAGTCTAAATCCAAGAAGTGTACCTTTATTGGATACGGTGTTAATGATTTTGGTTATCGATTATGGGATTAAGAAAATACCAAAATCATTAGGAGTAGAGATGTCATATTCAATGAGAAGTTCATGTACAAAGATCAGTTGCAGGGAATGAAACAGGAAGAAGAAAAACAAGAATACACAGTCCTTGATGAGATCACTGAAAAAGAAATTCCAAAGGAACCTGAAAATCAAAATGTACAACAACAGGAGCAGCAAGTACCTCAAACACCTGCAAGTGTTGTTAGAATATCTACCAGGTTAAGTATACCCCCTGAACGATACTCTCCTTCATTGTATTATTTATTGTTGATTGATTCTGGCGAACCAGAATGTTATGAAGAGGCAATGAAGGTAGAAACCAAAAAGAAGTGGGAGCAAGGTTGTTAGGTGATTTATATGTACTAAAAAAGACACTAAACTACCCTCAATTAAATTGTCAACCCGGGGTAAGTAAACTTAGAGTTGTAGAAAAATATATGCCAAAGGTAAAAAGGTTGGTAGGAGTGTAGACTAACCAAGGAAAGCAGCTATCTAGGGCTAATCTACTCAAGCAAACCTATCTAATGAACAAACCCTACTAAGAAAATTGAAACTAGGTAACCTAAGTACTTTTGGGACAAGGACTGATGGATAGTTCCTAAGAAAGCAAGTAAAAACCCTATTCAAAGCAAACTAGTTCATCACAGTAAGAAAAGGGAAACTACTAAGCATACTAAGCAAATGATGAGAGCAAACTACCTTTAACTTGCCAACCTACATTCAATGAGCAACCACCCTATGGAAGAAAATAAATAAGAAAGTAAGCAAAACATCTATATAACCTATTAAAGCAAATAGACAAGCAAGAAAAAACACCTAACTAATCTATTAAAGAAAATAGACAAGCAAGCAAAAACACCTAACTAACCTATTAAAGAAAATAGACAAGCAAGAAAAATCATAAAGCAAAAGACAAGTAAGCAAAGACTTCTCGTTGAACAACTACCTAGCCTAAGAGGCAAGTGAACTAAATGCCTAATGCAAAACTATTTCTCTTGCGTGAAAGGAAATTTAAATGCTCAATGTAATGCATGAAAGGAAATCTATTCTATTGAAAGCAAGAAAGGCTATCAACTAAACTTATGAAAACAAGAAACTATCTTTTCTAATCTACAAACTATCTTTAATCTATGAAACACTCAAATGTAATGCTGGTGGTTGTGTGAATGCCTTCGGTGGTGACGGATGATATCTCGATGACACTTAACCACAAAGGATAGTTCTAATGGTATAAGCTCAATACTAATTTCAATGGAAAAATGAAAGGTGTGAAGGAAACAGTCCAATGAAAACTTAGCCATGATAAAAGTAATGTTAAATACCCTACATATTCATGTATAAACCATCAACATCATGATGAGATCATCATTATCTAATTAAAAAATTCAATTGCATCTTAATCTATGAAAGGAAATTGCGTGAAAGGAAACTATACTATGTATATTTTAATCATTCAAGCTATGATAAGAAAATGACTGAAAACAAAAATTAAAAACATGATATTAAAAAGTGGATTAACAATTACATTTAACCAATAACTATGCAAGTGAAATGTATCTAAAACTGAAGTAAGAAAGCTATGATTCAAAAACTGGAAGAAAATCTATCCTTCCATAAATCTTTGTCAGAAGAAACTCAGATTAAAACTATGCTCTGTTCTAATTAAAAATATGTTCTAAGCTTGACTGTACATTGCACACAGAATTAGTAAAGAGACTTGGGGTTAGTATGGAGATTTGGGGTTAATATGAAGACCTACAAGCCTTTTCTAATCAGCAAAATTAAAACATACTAACACATATCATCATCTAACCTACAAAAGAGAAGTAAAACAATAAGCTACAACAAACTAATTAGCACAATAAAAATATACATGTACAGAAAATAAAAAGAGAGCAATTTAAATTAGGAAATGAAAAATAAACATGAAGACAGTTACTAGATTGCTAGTGGCCCCCCTAGCAAGTCATGGTCACTCTCTAAAAGCACACCACGACCTCAGTAGGCCAAATTCACCATAAAAATCCAAAAACCCAGTTTTGGCACTATTCTGGCAATGTAAAACTAGAAACATAGCAAAATCGTTTTTTTGGCAATTCTAATGCTTATGCTACTTGGTTCTTCTACTTAACAATCATCTGACCAGCTCAGTGCTATTTATAACTTTTACAAACCAAGTGGTCGACCACAGGAGGGTCGAACCACCTCTAAATTCGACAAATTACAATAAATGATGCTCTAACTATCAAAACAGAGGAACCAAATGATAACCCTCTTTGGACAATTGAAATTGAGTTGTCTTGAGCTTAATAGCTGGAGGGGGCGATGACAAACAAAACCCATGTTCCTAATTTGTCCACCACTGGCCGCCAATACCATAACTGCCAACTTGCCTTACATTTTTATGCAATACTGGGTGTCAGAATGAGTGACGGATCAAGTACCGGAAAGAGTGTTGGATCAAGTGCCGGAACAAGTGCCAGACCAAGAAACATGGTGCGTGTTTCCCTGTAACAGCATAAAAACATGAATTAACTCTTGGAAACCATAAAATATGATAAATTAAACTTGATTGAATAAAAAAACACGAATTATACGTACCTCATGCCGATTGTATCATTTTACCATAAAATTCTTCAAAAAGCTCCTTTGAAAGATAAAAAACGCATATATACATATGGCGAAAAGTGTTTAATAACGTCATGAAGATGGTCATATCTTGGGCCCAACATACCCCCACACTGATGATTTTGCAGGTCCCATTACAAACAAAAAGAATTCATCCCTCAGAACTAGGCTTCCTGAGGAGGGTTGGCTTTAGAAGCCTCTCCTTCTTATTGTGTAGGCTTACCCTTGTGCCTCTTATGTTGCTTTAATTTTTCTCTTAAGCTGTAGTTAGATTGGGTCATCCCATCGACCAACCGTTGAAGGGAGTTAACTTTTTCCTGAAGAACTGCATTGTCATGATGAAGGTGTGCATCTATTGTCTTCCTCTCCTCCAATTGTTGGAGAAGATGATGGTTTTCCCTTTGTATCTCCTCTATAGTTGGGGCAGAATCAGTGATCTCCAAGGAAGGCTTAGGTCCTTTGAGAGATGTGGTCAATTTATCAATTTTAGGATCAAGAGTGGGCATGGGTGAAGTAGGTGTGATGGGAGATCAGAAAGGTGAGGTAGGTTCTAATTTTGTTTTCCTTAGTGGCTCTAATCCATCCGTAGAGACTTCTCTAGGTTGCTTATGAGGGCTCTCAAGGTCGGAGGATACTTGGATAGGATCCGAAGTAGGTGGAGGCTTGGCATAAGGCTTGGTTCTTATGTTCCGGGTACTCTTCCGAAAAGGTCCCTTACCAAATCGGTTGGCTCCTCTCTTGTTTGTTGGAATGATGGGAAAGTCTTGTTGCATTACTTTGTGGGGCTTCTTAGGTGTAGGATCAAGAGAAAATGAAGGCATTGGGGGGTCAACAATAGGCTTCTTTTGGTCTTTGTTCTTGGTCTTTTTCCCCGATGAAGAAGTAGGAATATCAACAAGCTTTTGGTATTGTTCCGACAAAGAGGGAGTTTGTGCAAGGGATTTTGTGCAAGGGAGTTTGGAGTTTTTGGAGAGTGATGCTTGGATGGAGAGATAGTTTTAGGCTAAGTGGCTTTTTTCCAGTCTTAACTGTCAAGTGAGGATTTGAAAATTGGTAGATAAAGGCATCCCAACTTTTCCCCTGCTTCTCTAGTTCGGTAAGAATGAGGAGTTTGATCAAACCATGGTGGAAGAGACTATTGTGGGGGTTGGTCACATTTTTACTCACTTGAGAGGACATTTTCTCCAAGATTTTGAGAAAATGAAAAGGGAAGTTTAAATTTTTATTGAACAGAAAATGAGCCAGTAATCTAAAGTGACAATCTTTGAAGGTGGAGTATCTACCTTCACATGTAATTAACCATGTGATGACGATAAGGTGATTGACCAATTCTAGCTTTATCCACTCCTTAGCATACCCTTTCGCTCCTGAAATGCTCTCGAATTCGGGCTTAAACACCCTGTTGTAACTTGAGCGTGGCAATTGATGATTCTTGAACCACCTGTATCCCATTCTTGGAAGTTTTGTTGCAGTAGCAATTGACTCTTCTGTGACTGAAAAATTAAGAGACCCTACATGTGCTATCCTACCATCAAAACCTAATGCAAATTGAATAGAAAGACCATCATCATGGCCTTGCAAAATCGACAGAAATGGACCCCATCCAGTATGCAAGAACACTTTCCTACACTGTGTGAATTCTAGAATGGCAAACAAGTCTGCATAGGAGGAGGGTTCGTATCGCTTGGGCATTCAGATAGGGTTTGAATTCACCAAGCAAGGGAGAAATTGAGCCACACAAAGACACGAATTGGGAACAATCTGAGTGCAATTGGAACAGAGGGAAAATTTTACCAAGCAAGGGTGAAAACAAGCCACGAAATGGCATGGGTTTAACACAGTCTGAGTGTGATTAGAACAGAGGGAAAATTTGGCAGAGGTTGGGCGCAATTCCTTAACACAGGGAAGAGAAAATGGCAAGGGAAAATGAAACAATAGAGTGCCCAGCCTGATTTTGGATGCTCTTATGGTGGAGGACGTTGCCCTCATGTGCGCACAAGCTGCCATGTGTGGGAGATTCAAATTTGATGGCAAGCTTGAGAGCAATGGAGTGGTGCATACTTAGATCAATGTCCAAGTCTTTTGACTTGGACATTTGATCATAACCATATGAGGCATCTTTTAATCAATGCCTGTAACAAATTTAATTGAATGTAATTGAATTCTAGTTCCCTGGAATCTAGGACAGTTACTGGTATGCAATGCAATGGCACTTCAAAAGACACTTTAGACGACATTGCATCTGGTACCTCATCCAATACTTCATCTGGTACTCCTGTGTTAAGTGCATTTTTGCCTCTTTTAATGGACAACCTGCAATTTTGAAGTATTTTTGACAACCATAGTGGGCAGAGGCAGAGTGCTCCATGCTTACTCATTCTTCTTGTATATGACATATAGTGTCAAAACCTATAATGAGCGGGTTATAGCAAGCATAAAACATGTATTGTCAAACCTACAGTATGCAGCTTGTAATGGAAGATAACCAATAAATAATGGTCTGTTAAGCATGATTTCAGTAATGTATAGCACATAGGAGTTAAGCATTTAAAAATAATATGACTATCAATGTAATAACCTGTATCATGGTAATAATACAAAAATTCTTGCAAAGACTCCTTTCTCTAGGCAATGATCATTTGTCAGCTCATGAATCCCTCCCCCACACCTAAGTATTGTGACACCTCACAATCAAAAGTATAGGAAACTAGTCAGTATCCCCCAATAGCAGAAGATTTACAGTATGTCAAGTGTAAAGATGAAATTTCACAGATTGGTTCGACGAGACGGTTAGGAGATGGCCCCACCTATAGGATAATAGATCCTATATATAGATAATAAGAGGTAGGCAAGAGAGTTTCAAGATAGTCTTAGAGTCATTCCCTGATGGCAAGTTTATGAGATTCATTAATCTTAGCTAAACCACACATACTTCATGTCAGCTTTGTCTACAACTAATGCCATACATCAGGACAAGTTTAGATTTATTATTTACTTTTGTCAGATCATCATCCTCGCTAGGTAGAATGCCCTGATGCCAGCAAACCTGTTCAGTACTCTGGTGGGTTTACCTAGTCATACCACAGGCCGATACCCGCTCCCAGCAGACCTGTTCAGTATCCCGGCGGGTTAGCCTCTTAAACCCTCAGAGACTGGCCCTCCATCCTTTAAGATTTTATTATAAGATTGCGTATGAAAGAAGACGGGGGAACAACTCTGAAACAACTTTTTCTTTCTTTTGATTTTTAATTGCGATGGTATTTATGTCAGAAGATGATGTTCCGTTATATTGTTTAGGGGTTGTCTTGATGTAATGGGTACTTAAGCGGACGTGTCCTATCTAAAGATATGATATAATCAATCTATTTAGTGTGTAGTGGATGGTACCATCGAGAAAGAACAGAAAGGTATCTCTAGACTCAACTCACTTTCTTCTTTTGTAATTATTGTGATGTTTCCATGACTAACTACTAATTAGACTTCCTTGTTACTCTTTGATAAATACACTTGACTTACTCAAGTTTCTTGGAAAAACTGTACGAGAGACCTCTAGGCTTGATAGTTATGGTATCACTTCCTTATATAGTGGTGAAGAGTTTCAAGAGAAACTGCTTTAGAATGCCTTAAAAATGATGATTTTGCAAAAACATGGCTAATTATAGTAAGTCACCATTCATTTGATGCTTTAACAGACACAAAATTAAGTATAACAATGTTTTGATGAAAGATCCTTGAAACTGTGTACTCCCGGTGAAATAATTACTTACAAAAATATCTAGAATTGCCTTATTAACAAAATACAAAAACTATTTACATATATACAGTAGGAAACTCAGAAAATTTTTCAAGAACAAGGGGGAACTTCCCTATCTACTAAGGCTAGTGCCTTTTCAGCTAACATGACCTGTAGAAAATATTCTCTATAAATGGGCTTATGATAAAACTTAAGTCGGTGTCCATTTACCACAAAGGAGACTTGTCCATCATCAATTGTTTAATTTTTACAGCTCTATTGTCCTATACAGTGTCTACCTCATAAGGGCCCAACCAATGGGTGGTAAGTGTTCCTTTGAAGTTTTTGAACCAGGAATCAAACAACAGGGCCCAATCACCATGCTGGAAGTGTTTCTTTTTAATAAACTTGTCATGCCACTTGCTCCTTTGGTTTTGGACTAATATCGTTCGTTGGATGGCATATTGCTTGATTTCATCCAATTCATTCAATTGTAGGCCTCGTTTCTTCTGAGCCTCATCCAGGTTCAATCCTAATTCTGTGGAAATACGGAAGGTCCTTACTTGGAATTCTACTGGTAAAAGTACTTGTTTCCCGTACACTAGCTCATAAGGGGTATTCCCAGTGGTATTTCTCCAGGTATTTCGGTATGCCCACCATGCCTATGGGAGCCTATCAGTGCAATCTCAGTGATGTAACTGAACAATATTGGTCAAGATGGCTTCCAAAACTTTGTTTGTGGATTCTACCTGACCTTTTGCTTGTGGGTGGTATAGAGATGATTTACAATGTTTAACCCCATATTTCTCTGTTAGCTCTTTCATCAACTTGGAAGTAAATTGAGTGCCTTGGTCGGTAACAATTTCACGAGGGACACCAAAGTGGGTAAAGATGTCTTCATAGATGAATTCAACAACAGACTTCTTTGTGTCCCTAAATAGAGCTTTTGCCTCTACCCATTTGGTGACATAGTCCATACAAACCAAAATATAGTTCTTCCTACGGGACATGGGTGAAATTGGTCCTACAAAGGCAAGGGACCATTTTTCGAAGGGTTCTATCATAACTTGGGCCTACAAAGGAATTTCTTCAAATGATGTAGGTCTACCTATCCTTTGGAAACTATCACAACTTCTCACATACTTGGCAGCATCTTTGAAAATGCTAGGCCAATAGTAACCTGAATGTAATACCTTATATGTTGTGCGTTTGTTAGAGAAATGGCCACCACATGGTCCATCATGACAACTTCGTAGTATTTCAGGGACCTCGTCCTGTTGGACACATCTACGAATAATCAAATAAGGACCTGTGTGAAAAAGATCATGACCAACCCAAGAGTAATTAGCACTCTCTGTAATAATTTTCCACTTTTCATGAGGTGACAAATGAGACTGTAACTTCCTAGTAGCCAGATAGTTTTCCATATCTGCAAACGATGGGGTATTGACATAAAGTGAAAAGAGATGCTCATATGGGAAGCCATCATATACATGGATGTCATCATCCTCATTATTTATTCGGGAAAGAAAGTCAACTACTACATTATCCTTTCCAGGTCGATCAAGCACAGTAATATTAAATTCTTGTAATAATAAGAGCCACCTAGTCACTCGACCATTAGTTATGGTTTTATTCATGAGGAACCTAATGGCAGAATGATCAGTGTGTACAAATACTTCATAACCTGTAATGTAATGACGAAATTTGTTAATAGCATGAACAAATACCAAGAACTCTTTCTCAGTGACTGTGTAGTTCAACTCGACAGGGGACAAGTTCTTGCTTACAAAATAAATAGCATAGGATTGTTGGTCTTCTTTCTTCCCTAATATCCCTCCTATTGCGGTGTCAGAGGCATCAGTGGATATATGAAATGGGAGAGTCCAATTAGTCCCTCTAAGAACTAGTGCCACAGACAACTTGGCTTTCAGAGTTTCAAAGACAGTTTGACAATGCTTAGTCCAAACAAAATCAACATCTTTTATCAATAATCCAAACATAGGTGCAACAATCTTTGTAAAATTTTCAATAAATTGTCGGTAATATCCGACATGTCCAAGAAAGATTCTCACCTCTTTCTGAGTCTTGGGGGGTGGAAGTCTAATAATGACCTCAATCTTTGCAAGATCGACTTTTATTCCTTCAGATGAAACATGATGTCCTAGAACCACTCCTTAAGTTAGCAACATTTTTCATTTTTCATGACTTAGGGATAGGTTCATTTCCTAGTTTCTAATGAGGACTTTTTCTAAGTTGTCTAAGGCTTCCTGGTAAATGTTTCCATAAGCTGTAAAGTCATCCATGTAGACCTCCACACAATTATGAATAAGATCGAAAAATATCCCTAATACTGCTCATTGAAATGTGGCAGGAGCATTACACAATCCAAATGGTAAGACCCTATAGGCATAGGTGCCCCAAGGACAAGTAAAGGTAGCCTTGTCCTGGTCCTCGGGTGCTATAAGAATCTGGTTGTACCCATTGTACCCATCTAGAAAGGAGAAATACTTCTTTCCAGACAAGGTATCTAGAACTTGGTCAATGAAAGGAAGAGGAAAGTAGTCTTTCAAAGTGGCCTTATTGAGTTCCCGGAAATCAACACAAATTCTCCATTTCTTGGTCACTTTCTTTGGAACCACTACTAGCGGGGATACCCACTTACTATCGGAGATGGGATAGCTAAATCCGACATTTAGCAACTTTTGAATCTCCTCCTTGACTATATCTTTGAGTGCTGGGTTCATCCTTCTCTGGGGTTGCCTAACAGGTGTGACTTCCCCCTAGGTGTATATATGGTGGATGCATGTGTCAGGACGTATACCCTTCATGTTAGTGTATTCCCGGGAAAATGCTCTTGATTGTTCTTTAAGGATATCTACTAACTGTTTATGTTGGTTTGTATCTAGCCTAGAGTTTATATGTAAAAAGTTCCCTGGACTAATCTCACAGGCATAGTATAAGACATGGTAGACTCATCGATTTCGAAAATAAAAGATGTCAAAGACAAAATGGATGGATCTAATTGTTCTTGAAATTCTTCCCCAAACATGTACTCAAATTGGGGAAAATACTGTGGAAACGCCACACATGTAATAGTAGAAATGAATTGGTTTAGCACATTTTCTGGTGTATGCTCCTAAAGTTCCCTTGCATGGTCACTAGGCAATACAGGTTCTTCCCAGTCTTCATTCTCGTATGGAAATTCAAGTCACCATAGATTCTCCATAATAGGTTGAGATGGAGGGTAAATGGTGAGCTTTTGGATAGAGAGACCATTTGAGATGGTCATTTATCCTTCTCTACAACCAATAAATGCAATGGTTGTGACTAGCCAAGGTCATCCCAAAATAACGGGGTGGCCTCGGGCAGGATCCTTTGAATGAATAACAAGAAAATTTACGGGTTAATCCCATAAGGCTAAAGTAACCATGACATCATCTAAAATCCATTCAGGTGTAACCCTAGTCTTATCTACTAATTCCAAAATGGTTGGGGTAGGCCGAAGAAGAGGTTGTAACTGTAATTGTTCCAAGGTAGTAGCGGTCATAACATTTATGGATGCCCCTAGATCTATGAGAGTGTTTCCGATGGAGACCTCCTTAATGGTTATAGTCACTATGGGGTTTACTAGATTCCCATACTTTGCTAGCTTTGGCTTCTTTGATATGTACCCAAAGAGTCCTCCTACCAAATGTATTGTAGGAGGGTCCTTTTGCTTCCTACTTGGCTTCTTGATACACAATTCTTTGACTACCTTACTATAGATTGGAATGTCTTTAATGGCTTGAAGCAGAGGAGTCTTGACACAAATATTTTTCAATTCATTCAAAATGTCAAATCCCAGTCGGGTGGTAGGTTTCTTGATTACCAATCGGTCTGGATAAGGAGGGACCTTCGTAATTTGTGAAGGTTCATTTTAGGGGAAGCTTGGGTTCTTGATTCTTCGGGATAATAACATCTTCCCACCTAGTGTCATCCATGGGTTGTTGGGTGGTTTCTTCTTCTTCTTCTTCCTCGATGACTACTGAAGGTCTCTGCCTATCTAGAACTTTTCCTGATCTTAGTTGCGTTTCTTGTAATGGAACAGGAGTAATAACATATGTTGGGAAGGCATGCATATCAACATTGTTAAGAGGTTGAGGGGGCTTATTATTGGGGTTCAGCACTGGCTGTGCCAGTAATAGTGTCGGTTTTGGGGAGATTTCATTTTGAAATTGGAGCGATTGTTGTTATGGGATAGGAGGTAAAGCTGGTGGAACAAAACCTGGTAGAAGCTGCAGAGTGCTTGATGAGAACTGAGGATGGGGATGCTTGTACATAGGGATAGGTGGAGCTTGAGGGTTTCCTTGGTTGTGTCCTCCCCTCCATCCTTGAATCCAAGGATGTTGGTATTGAGTAGACCAGTTTTTCCAACCTGGTGAGTTCCACTGTTGTTGTTGATAATAGGGTGGAACTTGGGACTGTAGATCCAGGTATGTGGGTTGATTCCTAGGCTACCATGGCCTCCTAGTTTCATAATAAGACTCCCCAGGATCTCCACTCCTATAGATGGCTAATAAACTGGGCAATGATGGACATTTTTTAGTCACATGGTCTTCTATACATAAGCCACAAAATGAAATTTTATCTAATGGGCACTCCCTTGAGGAATGCTTCCCCCTGCATCTTGGGCAATATATGCTCATTGATGCATTTTCCTCCTCCTGTTTCTTTTTGAGTTTAAGGGTATCCAACTAGGAGCCTATTGTGCTTAATATGTCAGTATTGAAGTTTTCTAAAAGGTTCTCTATCTTTGCTCTCATAATACCACCTGAACTAACTGGTTTTAAGCTTCTATTGTAAGGGTCCCGAACATTCTTTCATGTTTTGGCTCTACTCGAGTAGTTTTTACACATTTCACATATTTCAGCAAATGGTTTATGAGAGATGTCACCTGATCCCATCAGGTTAAGCACCTCTAGATATTCTTCTTAAATTCCCTTAAGGAAAAGAGTCCTAACTGCATCCTTTGGGAGGTCATGGTATTTTGACTTCTGGGAGATATAACCAAATCTTTCCATATAGTCTTCAAGGGTCTCGTCTTCTAACTGTTGGACTTTAAAGATGTCATTACGAGACTCTTTGGTCTTGTAGTAGTATTGGTACTTCTTAAGAAAGATGTCTTTCATGGATTTCCAAGACCTAATACTGGATTCTCCCAACCCCATGAACCATCTTAGTGCAGAGTCTTTGAGGGTGGTAGGAAAGAGTTTTAATTTCTAGGCATCTTGCACATAGTTGTAGCTCTTGCACAAGATGTCAAATTCAAATAAGAAGGTGTTTGGATCTTCACTGTTTTTACCATAAAAGGTAGGAAGTGCTGAGAGAGGAATATTCTTCATATTGACATTTGGAGTGGTGTCTAAAATCGAAAACCCGAAGGTAGTTTCGGTTTGGTTTCCAATTTCTTCTTCCTCTCCATGTATGACATTGTTATGGTCCTCTTGATCACCCATATTTGCTAGGTTTCCAAAAAGAGAGTACCTAAGTGGTTTTATCTTTGAAGAGAACAAGGTTTCCCTTTGATGAAAATGTCTTCCTACTAATTAGATGTCTAGGAATCTACTCGAGCCGGTTGATATTATTAGCGCCAAAGTTTCTGTGTCAATTTGAGATATAATTACATTGGTTGAGCTACCAAACAAAATATTCGCCTATTCAGGGTCTATGATGTCTTTAAAATTAGAGTCCCCTCGTGGTGGTGTAAAATCAAAGGTTGTATTGTTTGGTTCTGTGGAAGACTCGAGTGGTCTTGCCTCTTGTCCTAATATGATTGATGCTTCAATTTTTTGTTCTATAGTGCTCCTTGTGTTAGTCCCTTTAGAGACTACTTTAGCTCTTTGAGTCAAGATAGCTCCTATTTTTCGGTATCGGTCTGCGGCTTTTATAAGTGGAATGTTCCTTCCCCCAAAGAGATTGGAAGGAACCTTGGTTGAAAGGTGTGATTTTGATTTAATGTATCTACCTTGTGGGTCTCTAGGCCTATTCATGAAAGAAAGAAAAAACAAAAAGAAGAAACTACTATTTGATCCCTAGGTCTATTCATGAAAGAAAACAAAAAGAAAAACTACTATTGGATTTGGGGGAACCTGCTATAGTAGATGTGTAGGTTCTTACCTCTTATCTTAAAGTTCCCTCACCACCAAACTAATGCTAAGGTCTAAGTATGATCTAATTCCTAATTACTTCTTACCTTAAGACAACTCCCTGACAACGACGCCAAAATGTTAGGTGTTTTATATGTACTAAAAAAGACACTAAAAAAGACAAGGTTGTTAGGTGATTTATATGTACTAAAAAAGACACTAAACTACCCTCAATTAAATTGTCAACCCGGGGTAAGTAAACTTAGAGTTGTAGAAAAATATATGCCAAAGGTAAAAAGGTTGGTAGGAGTGTAGACTAACGAAGGAAAGAAACTATCTAGGGCTAATCTACTCAAGTAAACCTATCTAATGAACAAACCCTACTAAGCAAATTGAAACTAGGTAACCTAAGTAATTTTGGGCCAAGGATTGATGGATAGTTCCTAAGAAAGCAAGTAAAAACCATATTCAAAGCAAACTAGTTCATGACAGGAAGCAAAGGGAAACTACTAGGCATACTAAACAAATGATGAAAGAAAACTACCTTTAACTTGCCAACCTACATTCTATGAGCAACTACCCTATGAAAGAAAATAAATAAGCAAGTAAGAAAAAGCACCTATATAACCTATTAAAGAAAATATAAAGCAAGCAAAAACACCTAACTAACCTATTAAAGAAAATAGACAAGTAAGAAAAAGCACCTAACTAACCTATTAAAGCAAATAGACAAGCAAGCAAAAGCATAAAGCAAAAGACAAGTAAGCAAAGACTTCTCATTGAACAACTACCTAGCCTAAGAGGCAAGTGAACTAAATGCCTAATGCAAAACTATTTCTCTTGCGTGAAAGGAAATTTAAATGCTCAATGAATGTGTGAAAGGAAATCTATTCTATTGAAAGCAAGAAAGACTATCAACTAAACTTATGAAAACAAGAAACTATCTTTTCTAATCTACAAAAGCAAGAAACTATATTTAATCTATGAAACACTCAAATGTAATGCTGGTGGTTGTGTGAATGCCTTCGGTGGTCATGGATGATATCTCGATGACACTTAACCACAAAGGACAGTTCTAATAGTATAAGCTCAATACGAATTTCAATGGAAAAATGAAATGTGTGAAGTAAAAAGTCCAATGAAAACTTAGCCATGATAAAAGTAATGTTAAATACCCTACATATTCATGTATAAACCATCAACATCATGATGATATCATCATTATCTAATTAAAAAATTCAATTGTATCTTAATCTATGAAAGGAAATTGCGTGAAAGGAAACTATACTATGTCTATTTTAATCATTCAAGCTATGATAAGAAAATGACTGAAAACAGAAATTAAAAACATGATATTAAAAAGTGAATAGACAATTACATTTAACCAATAACCAAGCAAGTGAAATGTATCTAAAATTGAAGTGAGCAAGCTATGATTCAAAAACTCGGAGCAAATCTATCCATCCATCAATATTTGTTAGAAGAAACTCAGATTAAAACTATACTCTGTTCTAATTAAAAATCTGTTCTAAGCTTGATTGTACATTGCACACATAATTAGTAAAGAGACTTGGGGTTAGTATGGAGACTTGGGGTTAATATGGAGACTTGCAAGCCTTTTCTAATCTACAAAATTAACACATACTAACACATATCATCATCTAACCTGCAAAAGAGAAGTAAAATAGTAAGCTACAACAAACTAATTAGCACAATAAAAATATACATGTATAGAAAATAAAAAGAGAGCAATTTAAATTAGGAAATGAAAAATAAACATGAAGATAGTTACCAGACTACTGGTGGCCCCCCCAGCAAGTTGTGTTCACTCTCTAAAATCACACCACGACCTCTGCAGGCCAAATTCACCATAAAAATCCAAAAACACAGTTTTGGTACTATTCTGGTAAATCTAAAACTAGAAACAGAGCAAAATCATTTTTCTGGCAATTCTAATGCTTATGCTACTTGGTTCTTCTACTTAACAATCATCTGACCACCTCAGTGGTATTTATAACATTTACAAACCAAGTGGTCTACCACAGGAGGGTTGAACCACCTCTAAATTCGGCAAATTACAATAAATGATGCTCTAACTATCAAAATGGAGGAACCCAATGATCGCCCTCTTTGGACAACTGAAATCGAGTTGTCTTGAGCTTAGTAGCTGGAGGGGGTGATGAAAAAAAAAACCCATGTGCCCGATTGTTCCGCCATTGGCCACCAATACCATAACCACCAGCTTGCCTTGTGTTTTTTTGCAATACTGGGTGTCGGAACGAGTGCCGGATCAAGTACTGGAACAAGTGCTGGATCAAGTGCCGGAACAAGTGTCGGACCAAGAAACATGGTGCGTTTTTCCCTGTAACAGCAGAAAAACATGAATTAACTCTTGTAAACCATAAAATATGATAAATTAAACTTGATTGAATCACAAAACACGAATTATACGTACCTCATGTCGATTGTATCATTTTCCCATAAAATTCTTCAAAAAGCTCCTTTGAATGATAAAGAAGGCATATATACATATGGAAAAAAGTGTATAATAAAATCATGAATATGATCATATCTCGGGCCCAACAAAGGCATGAAAGAGGAAGTGGATTCCTTTGCAAATAACCAGACTTGGGACTTGGTTCAGTTGCCTGCAGGAAAAATAACATTGTAGAATAAATGGGTTTACAAGTTGAAGGAAGAAGATGGAGGAGAAAAGCGGTACAAGGCTAGACTTGTTGTAAAGGGGTTTGCACAAAAGAAAAGGTATATATTTTCATGAAATATTTTCTCCTGTTATTAAAGTGACTTCAATTAGGAATATTTTAAGTCTTGTGGTAGTAGAAGATTTGAATCTTGAACAGTTAGATGTAAAAATAGCTTTTCTCCATGGGGATTTGGAGGAAGAGATTTATATGCAGCAGCTATAGGGGTATGAGGTCAAAGGGAAGGAGAATTTGGTATGCAGGTTGAAGAAGAGCTTGTATGGCCTAAAGCAAGCTCCAAGGCAGTGGTATTTGAAGTTTGACAAGTTTATGACAGAACATGGTTATAATAGATGTTATTCCGATGATTGTGTTTATTTTAAAAGGCTAGAAAATGGAAGTTATATTATCTTGCTATTGTATGTAGATGGCATGCTTGTTGCAGGGTCTAATATGTAGGATATAAATATGCTCAAGAAGAAATTAGCCAATTCATTTGTGATGAAGGATTTGGGTGCTGTAAATAAAATCCTTGGCATGAGAATAACAAGTGACAGAAAAAATCACAAATTGGCATTGTCTCAAGGTGAGTACACAGAGAAGGTGTCGGAGAGGTTTAGAATGCAGAATGCAAAAACAGTTAGTACACCTTTGGCCATCCATTTCAAATTAACTAAGGAAATGTGTCCCAAGACACAGGAGGAGATATAATACATGTCTAGGGTCCCTTATTCATCAATAGTTGGCAGCTTGATGTATGTAATGGTTTTCACAAGACCAGATATTGCACATGCAGTGGGAGTTGTGAACAGGTATATGAAGAATCCAAGTAAAGAACATTGGGAGGCAGTAAAGTGGATTGTCAAGTATTTGAGAGGTACTGCTACTCATGCATTATGTTTTGGAGGTTCAGACACTTTTCTACAGGGATATGTTGATTCAGAATGTCAGGTGATAAAGACAACAAGAGGAGCACCACATGGTATGTTTTTACTATAGGTGGAACAACAGTAAGCTGGATTTTGAATTGCAAAAGGTTTTTGCACTTTAAACAACAGAGGCAGAGTATGTTGTTGCTACAGAGGCTAGTAAAGAGATGATTTGGTTACAAAGGTTTATGGAGGAATTGGGAAAGAAGCAGGAGAGTAGCAGGTTGTACTGTGATAGTGAGAGTGCAATTCATATTGCAAAGAACTCATCCTTCCATTTGAATACTAAGCATATATAGTTGAGGTACCACTTCATACGATCTACCTTGGAAGATGGACATTTGAAGCTGGAAAAGATACACACTAGCCAGAATCCTGCAGACATGTTAACAAAGGGAGTAACCAGAGAGAAACTGAGTTTCTGCTCAGTTTCAGTTGGTCTTCAAGAATAAAAATGAAGATGAGAAATTTGCTAGGTCCAAGAAGGTTCAAAGTCCAACATATACAACAGCGGTGGAGTTGTTGAGATCAGTCTCCAAGTGGGATAATGTTGGTTGTGGAGCCTGATTATCTTCCCGAGTCAAAGGTCCTTGCTTTCATCCGTGTTTATACTCCATGAAGACTTTACACCCCAGAAGTATATACACTCTTCCACGTGGGGGAGTGCAGAAGGGGGGTACCCCCTCTGCGGGTTCCGGGGGGGAAGTGGGCCCCCAACGGGGGTTCAGGGGTAGTGTCCCCTGATGGGGGTTAGGGGGCGAAGCCCACAAAGGAAAAATTTCCTTGTAAATGTATATTGTAATTTCATTGTAAATCTGGACCATTCATTATAAGGTTGCAGATATAACAGTAGAAATTATGTTAGTTTTTTTTACCCTAGAAGGAAACCCTCTATTATGAGGGAAATGTATTGTGGTTATGCATGATGGCGAGTATTGTATTCTGAGAGAGGATACTGTAAGAAAAAGAAGAGGAATTTACAACGGGTTTTGCTGTAGGTTGTATCCATTCATTTGTTGGATAATAATAAAGGAAGGACCTGCAAATTTCTCTAGTGGACATAGCCCACACTGGGTGAACCACGTAAATCTCTGTCTCTATTGTATTGTGTATCTTCTGTGCTTTGTTTCCGCATTTTTTTTACTTTATTGCTCCACGGTCCTGTTTTTCTAACAAGGAACTGGATAATTTCTAAGTCTTATTCCTGGATAATGAGCTGAAGTCGATAGGAAAAGACTTGTCATAGGAGTGTCTTGATGTATCTCCCATCAATGACATGAAATAAGTAACATATTTGAGATAGATCAGAGCATGAAATGATTCAAAATTGACACAGGGAAGGCCGACATGGCAGAAAATTTATAACTGTAGATGGTCGAATCAATAGGAGGCTTATTAAGGATAGACTTATCTTGAACATATGAACGGCATGACAATGGACTTGGCAACATTGAATTAAGGAGGACCCAACATATGGACATGCAGATGGTCAAATGAGAGACGAATGGATTCCCAAACCCGGATTCAAATGATGAAGTGGTGTGTCATGTTCAAGAGTGACTATTACTACCACTAACACAGACACAAAGACAAATTTCTTTCCCAAATTTTCCCCCACCATTTCTGGCGAGTACCTCTTTATTTTTATGCAAGTTTGAGGAGGATAACATATGCTGTTTATGTAAGCTCATCCTTCAGATGAGTCCCTAGAAGTATGTTTAACGAACCCTAAGAAGGAGTGGTTCGATCCCATATGGGTCTTTCGATGTTTGTTTAACAAGTCCAAAGAGAGAAAACTTAGGGGTTTTTCATGTTTAGAGAGTCTGAAAAACACTTAAAGAGGACTCCAAAAATTCTTTTTTCGTAAGTTAATCTGATGAGACAAAAAAAGTGATAATCTACCACCCATCAAATGTTTTCTCCAAATACTTTTATGAGCGTGAAAAGAATAAGGCTGCTTGGAAATATTTTAGTTTTTATGGAGTGTGAAAAGAGCTTAAAGGATACTCCATAGGTGTCTTTTTTTGTGTTACCATCACAAGTACGAAAAAATGACAAAAGTATACTCGATTAAGTTCTCATTGATTTATGAGCATGAGAAAGAGAAAAAACTAAGATCATAGTTTTTCCTGAAAAACTCTAAAAGGATATGTATAGACGGCAAATGTATAAAAGAGAATCCAAAATATGTATCCTTGTTCAAATTCCCCTCCTAGGTTTCTCACCTGCAAAATATCAAACACTTGTAACACCATTAGAAGTCGAGGGTTTAGGTGAAATATATAAAATAATAAAAAAGGAAATGGAACAGTAAAAAGTTAATAAAATGGGGTAAAAACTTCTTTTACCATTTCATTGTTACTCCACCCAAACTTTGTTCCAAAAACCCCCTTTTTACCTCAAATTTCCACTACAGATTGCGAGAGGCATGACTGATCGTTTGGCAAAGGGTCTTCGCAGGACATGTAATTTTTATCTCCTTCAACTTTTCATGGATTCATTTTTACTTTTCGTTGGTTAGAAATGTCTTTTTAGGTTGCATTTTCTAAGGTACTTGCGCCCAGAGGTCGTTGCAGACACCCTATATCGTGCCCTATGACGACCGAGGGTCATCGAAGACAACCCTTAAGATATAGTGCGATGACACCACACTACACGGAAGAGCTAGCATGCGACGTGCGCAAAACAAAAAAAATGTTTTAAGATGTTTTAGCTAATAAAAAGTTTCCAGGAGAGAGATGAATATGTTAATGCCTCTTTTATGTTCCATTTTGGGTTTTCTATAGTAAGGATGTTGGAATGGCGAGAGAGATACCATGAGGATCAAGATTACTTTGTTGGGAATGAGCCAAGAAAAGTAAATGCCCTCCGACAGTGTGGACTTCTAAAATTCTTCAAGATCAAGGGCATGAGGGCCTAGTTGAGATTACTGGAGTACTTAGTCCATATGTGGGTCATAGACCAACAAGTATTTCATGTGGGGGCTCACATTCTTGAGATAGATATTGATGATATCCACTTCTTGACCAGGTTGTCTCACCGAGGGGCTCAAGTTACACTGACATGTAGCAGAGGAGGTGGTGAGCCTATGAGCCATTATGTCAGTGCACATTGCATGCTAGGCACTGAGAGACATAGTGTCAAGGTTACTATCTAAGATGTTCGTGACTTACCTCTACGGACTATCCTATACACCATTGGGCATATGGTGGGGAGCGCACCTCCCATATGGACCTTCAGATAGATTTAGAGTATGCATTGGAATGCATGAGCCCCGATTTTTCAACTAGAGTGATGGGGTTCTCAGAAGAATGAAGAAACAATTGACCAAGTGTAGGAGAGGTGACTTGAAACAATTTAGATACGGGTCGATTTTGGTGTCCTTCTTCCTGGAGAGGGTTCCACACTTATGCCTGCAAGTAGAGTGGGGCATACCGGCCCCATAGGATCCAAGAATGAAGAGGTGGTGTGACCTCATGGCACGACATGTGACTGGTCCTATCGCCAGGTATAATGACGTTTTCTTTGATTGGTTGAGGCCCCATATGCTTATGGTAGATGACTACGCATATGTCAGCTTGGACTTACGAGGTGATTCAGACTTGTTTATTCCTGAAGGTTCTCAGTGGGGGAACATAGGTAAGAAGTACATTTTGTTTTTATAATGTTTTTATAATTTTTAAATATGAAATGTTTTTATGTCTTTTAATTGATAACTAAAACATCTCTTTGATGATGCAGATGTGGGACCTCACCGACCTCCAGGTTCATCTCCCATTCAGAGGAAAGGGGAGAGAGTCAAGGTAGTAGGATTAGCCACTGCTGACTACAAGGCTATAGAACAAAACTTGGAGGGGCTGACTGTAGATTTCCTAGATGCCTCTATTGATGAGATCCTGAGGCATTACCAATGTCATACAATGGGTGTATCTACGTCCATCAGTCAACTGCTCCATAGAGTAGAACGGGTAGTCATGTGTTATTGCGATCAACATCCTTGATGCTATATTTGTATATGAAGCCATGTGCTTCACATTTTTGACATTTTGGTCTTTGGACAAAGACACTTTTTGTAAAAACGTTTATCGTTATATATATATGAGGATTATATTGGCTTATTTGTTGTATATACAAAGTGTGATTGGATTTTATAAATTTCTCAGATGTCTGTCTAACACATAATTAGCTAATGCATCTATTAATGTATTTAGACATCTAGGAATGTGTTAATATTCAATGTAATCAAAATAATGTTCCAAGAGGAGAATTCGTAAATATACCCTTAATAACATAGGACTTCAAATGGAGTAAACATTATTCAATTATCAGACCACTAACTACGAATCAATTCGTACAACAAGACAACAGATTCCAAGTGACACAACGTTGGTCAACAATTTGATGACTGCACTGTATTTTGCAATATTGTTAGTTGCACGACCAAGGAAAACACCATGTAGAGTAATTAAATCATCCATATGTGCGTAGATTTCCTAAGCAATAGATGCTAAGTTCTGAGTACTGCGACTAGCGCCATCAACGAAGCCAATGTAGGGTAGCGAAGACACCAACATATGGAAACCAAGCACAATGCAAGGTAAGCAGATGAAGGTCGAAACCAAACAATGAAAAAACAAGCAAGAGTATGATACACTAAAAGTACAAGCACTCATGTGAAAAATGACTTAAGAATAATACTTATTTAAGTAAAGCCCATTTCTGGGCTCACTCAAAGGGATTCCATCATAATCGACTAGCTCATAAGCTCCCTTCTCTAACAAACATTTGACAATGTCAGGACCTCGCCACATGGCCTCGAATTTACCGGCCCCTAGCAAATCACGATCATGTTCATAAAGGAGAACAAGATCACCTTTAGAAAAAACACGTTGCTTGACATGCTTGTCATATTGGGATTTAACATGTTTCTTCTGAGTTTCAATAACTAGGGAAACATCATGATGGTTTTCATCTAATTTCATTAAATACAAAAGACACTCTTCTTCAATGGAGGCATTGGGGAGAATTTCAGCGACCAGTTTCAAAGACGGTATTTCACATTCAATCGACAAGATAGCCTCGATACCATAAACTAGCTAGAAAGGTGTAAATCTCATGGCAGACTTGACATATGTCCGATAGGCCCACAATGCAGAGAACAACATCGTGTGCCAGGTTGTCTTATGAATTCCTATCATCCGTCGAAGTATAGTAATGAGAAATTTGTTGATTGCTTCAACTTGGCCATTGGCCTATGGGTAATAGGAGGTTGAGTTTTCATGGCGAAGACCCAACTTTTCAGTAAGTTCGGACATCATGAAGTTCTGAAAATGGCTATCATGATCGATAACGATATCTTGAGGGATACCAAATCGAGTAATGATATAATTTAATATGAACAATGCTGCAGTTTTCCCGTTGTTATGAAATGTAGGCATCGTCTCGACCCATTTAGTGAAATAATCCACATCTACAATGATGTATCCATGCCCCCCGGTCGAGTGAGAGTTACATGTCATGAAGTCAACTCCCCATTTGGAAAATGGACTAATGGAAACTATAGGATGTAAAGGAGCAGGATGAGATCTTATCTTGTTATTATAAGTTTGGCAAGCATGACATTTCTGTACAACAATAATGCAATCCTTAAATAAAGGACAAAAATAAGCCACTCATAAGATCTTTTGGGTAGTGGTATACCCAGAAATATTATCACCACATGCTCCATAGTGACAGTCATTCAAATCTTTCTCAGCTTCATCGTAAGTGAGACATCATCAGAAAATGGAGTCAATACCACGGTGATAAAGGGTATCACCAAGAATGATGTATTGTCGAGATTGATAGTGTATGCGACGACGATCTCTACTAGAGAGATCGAGCCGGAAAGTTTGAGTCTGGAGAAATATAATGATATATCTGTACCATATGTCATTGGAATTGATAAGAAAAAGGGATTCATTAGGTAAGGAATCCTCTGCCACATGCCCTATCTCAGTGGAGGGAAGGCCACATATCAGTTCGGCAAAAACCAAAGATTTCTTGGACTTATCACATTCAAATTCCAATTCAAACTCCTGGAGAATCACTATCCATTTGGAGTAATCCCCCCCTAGAAATTGTCGTGTAAGAATATGATGCACAGGGTTGCAATCATAAATAATAGTGGTTTTGCGTAATAGGATATAATGACAAAAACATTGGACAACTTGAACAACTGTCGAGGCCAATTTCTCCACATGTAGATATTTGGTGTCAGTAGTTGTGAGACTCTAGCTCAAATAGTATATGACATGTTTTTCATGCAAATCATCCTCTTGGACTAATACCATGGCAATGGTAGAGGCCGAATCAACTAAGTAGAGGAAATAATCCCGGCTATAGTTAGGGGGAAATAGTAAGGGTGTACGGGTTAAGGCAAGTTTCGAAGCTTCAAAGGCTTTATTCGTGGTATCATCCCATACAAAATTGTAAGTTTTCTTAAGTGCCCAGTGAATCCTTTCGTGATTTCAGTGTAATTTGGGATGAAACAACGTAAAACGTTTGCCTTCCCTTGCAAATTTTGGAGCTGGCGTAAAGTGTAAGGAGGAGGTATATTAAGGATAGCCTCAACCTTCAAAGGGTCTACATGAATCCCATGTATCGACACAATAAAACCAAGGATTCGACTAGAC